>JANCMA020092240.1:0-15169 GCA_024336925.2 Zoanthus solanderi | reverse complement strand
AGAGAGAGAGAGAGAGAGAGAGAGAGAGAGAGAGAGAGGGAGAGAGAGAGAGAGAGAGAGAGAGAGAGAGAGAGAGAGAGAGAGAGAGAGAGAGGGAGAGAGAGAGAGAGAGAGTTACTCTTCCAAGTTAACATGGAAAATAATAAGTTAGCCCTCTTGGCTGATATAACTGTTTATATCAAACAAACAACTAAAGAATTGCCTCATTAAGTGCAACACTTTAAACTCTCTTTCGGTCAACGTAAAGAGATAAGGATTGCAGATAACGTAGATCCCTTCACTTATATTTACTCTCGTAAGCTTAAGAATCCATAATTAAAAACAATTAGATCCAGGAGCACAACTAGGATGGGAGAAAGGTGTGTGTGTGTGGGGGGGGAAGTTCCAGGGGTTCCGGAACCTCCCTCTCACACTTCCTTTCTTAAAAATGCTCGCTACGCCCCTGAAATCTTATGTTTATTTACCCGGGATTGTATTCAAATGACTCAGAAGACGACCCTTTTCTGAAAACGACTAAACTGACAACATGTTCGTCGAATAGCAAAGGAATTAACTGTTTAACTTTTACTTAAACCTTTTTTGCTTCTTTATTTGTTTGACAAATCAAAATAATTAATTCCGAGAGTTATGTGGGTTTCCCAAAACTCTAATGACAATAAAATTTAAAAAAATCCTTTCATTTCAACATCCTTTCATTTCTTATTGCTGATTATCCGTGTAACTAACAGACATATAAAATGTCAGTATTTCGATTCCGTCTGAGCCTAAGCAAAATTTTACTGGTTTTAATAAAAAAGACTGTAGTAGATTTGGCCTGACTTGTTTGAAGGCATAAAAAATTATCGTAAGCAAGTTCGTTAAAAAACCAACTATTGAATGCACTATAATTAGGGTAAAAAGCTGACATCTCGAGGTTGATCGTCACAAAAACTGAATTTAGAAATGGCGCATTCAAAATTTTCAAAATGGATTAAATGATATATACTGTAAGCAAACGTTTTGTCGTTTGGCATCAATCAACGTATTAAAGTAAAAAGTTTAAACTAAAAGATTTAAAGGGAGGGATTTTGGGTAGAGGGTATCCCATTAGGGACTTAAAGAAACGAAGACGGGAGAAATGACTACGACAGTTATGAAAAACATTATTTCTAGTTTAGTTTTTGCATTTTAGATCAACGTTGAATTTTTAGTTTCGACTTTGGACGAGATTCTCGAACAGAAAAAGGTAAAAGGTTCAGCCTTGAAGGCAAACAAAGATTGTCAAATTTTGTTGTTTGACGTTCACGTTGTCCACAGAACTCCAAAAGTGAGCTTTCCGAGGCGTATCACTAAAGACGACGGTAAGCAGATGGTCAGCTCGCTGCATTCCAGCGTGCAACTATTGTATTCAGTAATTAAGACTATCGTTCTTTGCCGTTCGCGTTGTCGTTGCCGTCCTCGCATCTTAAAGTCCGTAATAGGTTTGACGGCATAACCTTAACAGATTAACCGTGGAGGGAAGAGAGCAGACATTAGTTCTTTTATATTTTCACTTGTGGAAGGTCCTACTTTTGGTTTATAGTTTGGAATTTGATGATGAACAAAGTGGAATTTAATGGGAAACCTTTGAATGCTGAGAAATAAACAACGGCGTTCGAGAGCTCTGTTTAGTTTTATCTTTGATATGATCGTGGAGCAAAATTCCATCTCAAAGATGAGCGGATTAATACTCCTAAACCTATTCTTGCTGAAATTTTGAACAGTTTAGGGTTTTAATCTTAAGTGTTTTGACTTTTCCTAAAATTTATCATGATGTAAGATATTAACAAGAATATATTCAAAAAATTTCCGTTTCAAATTCTGAACAGGCAGTGTGATTTTTTGTTTGAAGTTTTTACTTTGCAAGTTCCATTATATTGCTTATTTTGATATATTACATAACACAAAAATGATCCAAATGTTCTACGTTAAACGTTTGTTGCCTAGCAACCGTTGATAAGGCCTTGGCAACTGTTGCTAAGGTTGCCGAAAAACGACATTAGCATGCACAAATTATGGATTTAGCAAAACTTTTTTATTCTCAACAATTTATTACTTTTTCTCTTTCTTCTTTTTGTGTTTTTCTTTTTTTTTTTGTTTGGGAAAATTTAGCCAAACATTTTTTTTAAAAATAAGTTGACGTCATAAACGAGTTTCTGTTGATATCAGCATTTCTAAATATAATTCAAAGAAATACATAATTTCAACAACAAAATACTGAATTCAACTTTCGGAGTTTATTTAAGGTCCAGGAAAATACTTTCAACTTATTTAATTATATAAAAAGATTTTGCCAATTTTAGGAGAAGAATATGATCACGTAACGAAAAAACGCTGATGTCAGCACAACTTTTTTAATGTTGAATACCCTGTCAAAAGGGGGGAGGGGGTTGAGCCCCTCAAACTCCCAGTAGTTTTAGGGTTAATGCACGACCGATGTTTGATAATGTAATGTAACCTGCTTTTTTAAATATTCAGTTTACTTACCGTCAGAAAACACACACGAAGGAAGTTCAGAGCTCCATGTTCCGTTCGATAAGCACGTCAGCGTTTTGTTTCCTTTTAGTATCATTCCGCCATTGCAGGAAAATGTGATATTCTCACCTTCCCACAGGTGATCTCCTGTCCTACTGCCATTAGCTATAGTTCCTGGATCAGCACATTTCCTTCGAACTATGAAATAAAGAAAAAGTTCAGATTTTGTTCTCAGGCCATTTTTATTTTAACTGCTACTACAAAATTTATTAAGAATAAAAACTAACAACAATATCCGACTAAGATAGTGTCAATTATCGTTTAACAGTTAATTTCCATATATGAAAAAGTTTTTTGTTTTGACCTAACGCCCGTTATATTTAAATTGCGAATTATCCATTAAAGTTTAATCTTGATAATGGAGTTATGTCTGACTCCAAAACGTAGGATATTGTTGTTAGTTTTTATTCTTAATACGTTTTCTAAATCGATCTTACTTAAACTACAAAATTTGTTAAGGTTTTGGAATTAAGAGAAACTCAGCCCTTTGTACAAGAAAAAGTTTGTAAAGGTGATGACTCAACATTTTTCAGAATTTCAATGACAGCTTTAGTTCACTCATACATGAAGTACATAGCCTCTTACCTGTTTGACAGTGGTTCCCAGAATAACCCGCTACACAGGAGCAATTGTACGTGTCATCTTGATAGTGTGGAATACATTTTCCACTGTTTTTGCATGGATTCATCAAGCAAGGTGTCTGCAAAACACAATGCTGCTCAATGCTATACTTAGGGCTTAAGGAAAAAACGTAGTTGTAGGGGGTTTGGCTCGATATCATATGGTATGGTGTAATATGGTATGACATGGTATGGGTTCTAATATGGTAAGGTATAATATCATATGATATGATGTAGTATGGTATGATATAGCATGGGTTGTATTAGGTAGGATATCATATGTTATGATGTAATATGGTATGACGTTAGTATGGACTGTATTAGGCAGGACTATGATATCATATGGTATGATGTAGTATATAGAAGATATTTTATGGCTGTGCGGAGATACGGATTTTCTCTTCTAGTGTTGATAATATCTCTTAGGAGGGAGCGAAGCTAAAAATTATGTTAGTACTCTATCAGTAACATCCACGAGTCTGGAAGGCATTTCTTTGTTTGTTTGTTTTTCGATTTTACAACGCTAACTACAGTGGAACCTTGATTTAACAAACTGCCAAGGGACCGAGGAAATGCGTTTGTTATATTGAGGCTTTGTTAAATCGAGGTTCTTTCCCTTAATGTAACTTTAGCGGGGCTGAAAAATTCACTTTGTTAAATTGAGGTTTTACTGTATAGGTATGAACAACTTTTTAAAAATTTTCGCTCGGGTCAAAAACAACAAACGACTCAAAGCACCGCGCGCGCGGACCATTGAAAACCGCGCGAAAATGCTAAAAGCTGATTGGTTCAAAAATGATATTACACATGTGTTGATAAAAATGGTATCGCAACTGGGGAGAGTGGAGATATCATTTTTCTCATCTTGCTAACATTCAGTATACAACTGTATTTCACATAATAAAATTTATATATTTCATTGCTGTAAACTATTTGATCAAAGTTTAATAAACATATTTTTAGTCTTACCTCTTTGTCCATCTCTGTCAAACTCACTTCTAAAAAATCATCAGCCAATTGGTTGAGCTCCACCTCGAGTAAGGAATTTAAAAGTGCACTTGATGATGATTTTAGAAGATCCAGGAAAGACTTCCATATTCCTAGAACTTCACTCTACAAAACGAAAAAGACGAAAACACTTTGATTGATATCAGAGACAGAGGCATCCACTTGAGATACTTTACAAAGATTTTTAAAAATTTAAAAACTGTTTCGACTAATGATGGTAATTGAAAAGAAGGAAAAGTAGAACTTAGTCTCAAATCATCAGGGTGATTTCAGAATTAATAGAGTGCTCATCTTAGGTTTGACAAGCGGGCAAATGAATGCTTTTAAAATGCAACAAACTATGTACAATAAATTACATCTGTAATATCATTTTAATCCATACACTCTTATGCAGTTATTAATAACATGAAATGTTATTGGCTATTGTGACATTTCCTGCTTTGCGATTTGTTTGTCAAAAGATCGAACGCGGGACCAAGTGATTGGATGACAGAGAACTTACCAACTGCCTCAACCACGTTGCAAGTGGCTCCTAGCACAAGTACTGAATTGTATTTGAATATTGGTAACACCTTCAAGAGTATACAATACGTCTCTAGTAAGCATTTATCAAGTTTGTGCTTCAGAACTGCATTGCGTTTTCATTGCCCCTAATAGAGAACATAAAAGCGGTTACGTCACGCTATTTTAGCATATTTTAAAAATCCCAAACATGCCTTGCCCTCAACTGAATTCCAAAAATAATAGTCTAGGCTCGTTATTTAAGACTATACTATGACACTTATTCTGGTTCCTGTCATTTGTTGCTACGGATGGCAAGGATAGAAATAGATTGAGACTTGAAATATTTTGGCTAAACCATTCAAGTTTTGATGCTATCTTAATCTTAACAAAAAACGTATAATGGATCGTGCTTTTTTAAAACATTTCATTAGATATTCACCTCACAGTTTATCAGGAACATTTTGTGATAAGTAAAACCACTAAGTAACGATTTTAGCGAAAAATTGACCCAAAATAGCAACATCGTCGTGTAGCCCCTTTAATCTTTACCTTTATCCAAACGTTTTATTTAAGAATTACATATGGTTAAAGGAGCAAAAAAGAAAAACAGACTGGAGCACCTACCATCGGGGATGGAGTTGTTTTTTTCTTCTTAGATCGTTTACTACCAGCAAGGCGATGGATCAGGACACAGCATACAGAAGACAACACACATGTGAAACTTATCGTCTGGATAATGCAAGAGAAATAATAACTTTTTTATCAATATCTGTTACTCTACAGGATATCTAATAAGTTTCTCAAAATATTAACAGAAAAATATGAGTATGAATATTATGAATCATCCAGTTAAATTCACAATCAAAACTTTAACGTTTATTACTATTAAAAGACACGACGAAGCCTTGGAGGAACAATGGTACAGAAGAGGAATAAATGAAGCCATCTGGGAACGTGTTGAGACGCCCTCCTTAAACAGAAACGGCGGGCTTCCCTTGCGACTGTCCTCATCAGTCAACTTATATGCAGACGTCACACGAGCCTTCAATTGCCTGAACGTCGTGCCTTTTAACGATTTACCGGAAACAGACATTAAAATTTTATTTGATTAACAGACAAACATATTAGTACCATTTATAAGGGAGAAAATAAGACGCGTCTAAGGTAAGACTCATCTTAAATACGATGAGTCTGCTCGTATAAATGGTACAAGACAAGAGTTCGCGTCTTATTTTAGATGCAACAAACATAAGACGCGTCTTGCTTAGCACAGAGTTTTCGGCTGATTTTGTTAGTCCACGTTTTAAATAAGACGTGAACTTCCTCGTGTAAATGGTTTCATGTCCTAAATACAACGTTAACTATAATTGCGCTGTATGAAATATAAGACGCAAATCATTTATACGAGATGTTTACATCTTATGTAGGAAGCGAACGTATAAATGGTACAGTTCGCGTCTTATTTAAGATGCGTCTTCCCTAAGACGCGTCTTATATTGTCCCGTATAAATGGTCCTATTCTTTTGAAGCAACAGGTAGTAAAACAGAGCTGGTGTATTTCCTGACACACCTCTACTAGTAACACCAATGGCTCCAAAACAACTCCATTGAAAGTCTTCTTGCTTCCGTCTCCCGTAGTTATTTTATCTGACACCATGCTAAAACATCCTGCAAAAGTTTAACGAGTAACAATCAAACCAAACTTCCATCATGAAACATCGTTTTCAAAATCACTTTAGCACAATACTTAACGTATCTGGTATGCAGCGAAATGACAGCCATTACAAGAAAAGAAAAAAACAACAGGCTTTAGGTGGAGCTAGCTCTCTTTTTTTCACTGAATAGGTACAGTAATGTCAAATGAAGCTCAAATCCTAACTCAAACACTGATTATAATGTGATTCATGGCCACTGGTAATAAGAACCTTAGTACAGGCTTTCACTAAAAAAATGAAGATTATTCTAAACGATTTTTTAGAAAACTATAATATATTATTATTATTATTACTATTATTATTATTAGTTGTCATTATAAAATTAATAATAACTGTATTTGTGTTAGTATAGTTTTAATATTATGTTTAGTTTTTGTTTTAGTCATAGTTATTAAAATTAAATGGTTAAAAAACTTTGCGGCTTTCTTTGTTCTATGTTTTTGTTCTCTCTTTCCCTATTGTTATATGACGTTGATCCTGCACAGATTACAAAAGGCTTTGAGATGTAAATGACCAAACGCCCAATGGTCAAACGAGCCATCACACCTAGAACAAAAGATCATAACCGTGACCCTGCACACAACATGTAACAAAGCAGCATTGTAATCTTTTCTGCATTTTGCGAAGTTTCATAACCAGTCCACTCTATTAACTTTGCTTTAGTCTAAATATTAGCAAATGGTCAAATAGTCCCTTGATCCACTTGGGCTCATTAAAATACGTATGAAAAGCGTCATTTCATCTGAAGCATATCCCCGAAAGTTTTAAGTAGAGCGCAAATTTGTGCAACTATCATCTTTATTACAAAGAAAAGCCTACCCTGAAGAGTTTCTGTCAATACTTTTATATAGCCTTTCATTTTACTGGTGACGTCTACCAAATTCCCATCTGAAAATTAAAAATATGCTTGTCAGTGTTGAGTCTTGACTCCAATTACTTAAGTAACTATGGGACGGGTCCTTGCTATGGTTGAAGACAGGCAACTCAGGAAATTTCAAAGAACTTCATGGGTACAGAATAACAAATTTGGGGCAATACCGTTGATAAATAAGATTTATTTGGCTCTAATAAAAAAGCAAATTAAAAAATCTTTTTATGAATAAGCAAAATACTCTATTTTTTAACAATGTAAGAAATATACAGAGTCCTTGCCCATATGTCAAGGTAAAAATCCAGGATTTTTCTACGGAATTTTCAGTTGTGTGGAGCTTTCAGAGTCAGTTGGAATAAGAAAAACAATCGCATCATATTCCACTGTCAAACATTGCGGCTTCCTTCTTTTCGAAATTCAATCCTTCTGATGTTTGAATAAACAACAAAATTACCACATGCAAAACCTAATCACTTAACAAAAAAACGTACTGAGTGGGCAGAAGGTCAAAGTTCAAGGATTTTTAAAGGTCCCTTTAAAAAAAATACAGATTTTAAAGGGAAATTCCCCAACTTAAGGAATTCAAGGATTTCATGGGTCCAGTTGTTCAAAGGTTAGTTAAAATAATTCAAGCAGCAAATTTACGGTTCTTACGAAATACTGTCCAAACTTTCAATGTAAAACACTTATTAACCCCAAAATTACAGCTTAATTCGTCTCTGCAGAATTGGAAACAAGAACATGGGTTAAAACATCATACCTGGGTTAGTGCTAATCACCTTTCAAATAACTGGGCCCCAGCGGTGTGCAAACCCTTAGTATAATTTACCTTGTGTTCCTTCTTGGCGGTACAACGAATGGCATATTTGTAACAATGAAATCAAAACTTTGTCATGTCCTCCCTGAACAAAACCAGAAATCCTTGATGGCAAAGGTCCCCCGATGAATTGTGGTTTGGTCTGAGGAAAATAAATAATGACGTTCAGTGTATGACTAAGAAATGTTCAACAACTGAAAAATAACAGAGAATAACTGAGAACATATAAAAAACCTCTCAATTATGAGCTATAATGATCAACAACTGAAAAAGAACATGAAATTATGGCTGAGAATACATGAATAACCTCAGTTATAAGCTATATAATGATTAACAAATGAAAAATAACATAGGATAATGCCTAAGAATAAGTGAACAACTTTAGCAATTAAAATGCGACGAAACCTTTGCTGGTAGGGAAATTAAAACAGCCAACATTAAGAGGCTCTTTAGCAGTTGTAGAATTGGTTTTGAAACCAGGGATCCATAAGTTATACAGAGGCTAAATATTTCTCAAATCTTCAGTTGTCAAAGCTTGTGGCACCTGCGACCAAAATATACTGAAAGTGCCATCAATAACAAAAAGACATTTAGTTCCATTACCCCGTTCTTTGTCACTTGCATTAAGCTTGGAGTTTATAGTAAGAATTAATAGTAATGTCCCTTCCTCAAACCCTTCTAAGGTAAACACAAAATCAAGGAAAAACAATATGCGTTTGTAACGCTTGTTTTACAGTTTTAAGCAAAAGCACATCGTTTGAAAACAAATATTGTTTTAAGATTCAGGTGTAGTATAGGTGAATGTTTGTTTCCACTCTTTCCCTTACTAGAATACGTGTTCCAGTTTCAAATGGGGATGTAAAAACAAACGTTCTGAATATTAAAAGTATTCTTTAAAATACACATCATCTGAAAATATGGCACCGATAAGTTAAGCAATGTCAGGGCTGAACATTTACGGTCTTTCAGTTGTCAGAGACGACTGGAATCTTCGTGAGGTAACCAAGAATAATAGTTTAGTAGTCCTCTGGACGACTAAAACCAGCCGCTTGATAATTATATACTTTGAATCTGCATTTAGTTGTTGTGAATTTTGTTCCACATTGGTATCGCCTCTATTATCGGATTTCGATTCAAGTTCCGCAGTTTTCCCCTGATTTAGGTTAAATATACATTAATGTTATATTTCTCAAGGGGTAAAAAATGAATAAAGCTGTACTTGAATGTAACATGACTAGGTTTTAAAATTATAATTAACTTCGACATTCATTTGGTCAGAAAACGCTACAACTCTGGGGGCGTTCATACAAGCCCGGCTAAACAGTCTAGCCCGTTTTGCCAGGCTGAAATCAACTCGCTGTCATATGGAATTTTCTTAAACTGGTTAATGATCACGTGACCTTTATTTACTTTACGCACAGGAACTCAAAACAAAATGTTGGATAAGAAAACGAGAACAATTGTAGCCCTAATAACTACATCTTTCACGTCCTTACAATCAATATGCTTTGGATTTCAAAATTTGTTATTATTATGGAGAAAGCAGCACACTGAACTCCATGCACAGATTAGTGTACTTGTTACTCTGAACGAGGGCAGAGTCAAAAAATGCATTGAGTTTCTTATTTTTTTCTATTAGTTTTCGTTAAGTCACATTTGTGCAACCTTGTACCCACGCTCATTTCACTGCTGATGATGCCATCATTAGCTTCGCAGCCGCGCCAAATTCTGTGTCGTGTGCTTGTGCATGTGGTTTCACTGACCATCGAGTGGCGAAAGTCTTGGGTTTGGAAAAATTGGATGTTGTGTTTGACCATTTTCACAGTCTTTGTTTGTCCTAGTAACATTTTCACACACAAAGTTGATTTTTGAAGTAACAACAGACTCACGAAAAGTACACTCAAGATTTTTGGCGAAATTGGGGGACATTTTTAGAAACGCTTCACTCCTGTCCCATTTAAAGTACAGTTGAACTCAAGGTGGAACAAAGTTGAAATCAAAGTAACTCAAAGTGAGAACAAAGCTTACAAAAGTCGACATCTCACGAAGAGCAATTACTACGTAAGAGTTCTGACGGAGAAGGCAATTCAGTTGGACAAGTGAGAACATCTAATCAGCCGTGAAGGTGACAAACTCACAATTTTTATAGAAGAGATTTGACGATTTCCATGAACAGCTTTTGTTGGTGTATATGAAGCAGAGGCAAGATTTCTGTTTTCTATGAATTAAATATAATGAACTGTAAATGAACTCAAGTATATATAGCACAAATGTGCTAGTAGCTAACTTGAAACCACTATACTGGGCACTATGGTCACGTTGGTAGCGGGCTTTACACCTTTAAACTACCATAATAGTGAGCCTGATTGCTAGCAGCCATGGACAGCTCACGTGGCCAGTGCCCAATATAGTGGCTTCAAGATAGCTACTAACACGTTTGTCTTATCTATACTTGAGTTCATCTTTATAGCCACATCCCACAAGCATTGCGCGCTTTTACCATTACTTTTGTAAATGACCTGATTTACCATATCAATACATCATTTTTTAAAACCAAAATAAATCAACCTTTAACATAATGTCAAATAAACAGTATTCACCTTTCCTTTTGTCCAACAATGTTCATGAGCTTCCTTAAACAATGACTCGAGACTATCGATCAATGCTTTCAAAGAACTTGCCGATTCCACCTCCCCATCAACTTCTCGTGATGCAACTTTTTCTGGGGAAGGATTATTTTGTTCAGGCCTTGGGACTAACGTGACAGCCAAACCAAGTGCTCGCAGAACAAGGCATCGCAGTCTTAACCACAATAACTATTAAAAATTAATAATTGTTAATAATTAAACTAACTAAGTCATTTCCGAGCCTAGTGGCCCATGGGGTCAGTGCTTTATCTCCGGTTTCTGTAGTTTTAAGCGAGTGAGACTTGGACTCCCCCTGGACAGGACACTAATCCATTACAGATTAACTCCCAACTCATTTACCAACCCCAGAAGGATGGAAAGCTGAGTTGGCTTAGACGGGGAAAAAGTTCGCACAAATATTTAAATCTTGGAAAAGCCGGGGATTGAACTGGGGACCTTGTGGTCGGAAGGAAGAGATCTTTGCGTCTGTGCCAACCATGCTTGCCCATTAATAATTACGGTGATACGAAAAGGTAGGCACATCCTTTATTCGATTGAGTTTTAAAAAACGAATTGGCTACAACAGCTTGACTCCTTAAAACAAACAGCCAAGAGGAAAAACCTGCTTTAAAACAGTAATCAATTACATCGGTTGATAAAATTGCTATGAAATCCGCTTTCTGGCCCCCACAAAAACATACAGTTTTCCAAACTTTTGATAACCGACATGTGCTAAAAGTTTAATATTTCATAACAAAACGTGAGTAGTCAAGTTTGAGTGGAAGCTATGCCAGTAGCGTCAACTGGAAAAAAACGCTACGAATGGACGTAGCAAACTACTCTAAATGGATAAAGATACATTACACAAACGATGAGGTAAAAAAACTAACATGACTGGCGTTTTGGAAAGTTAACCATTTCCATATCAATTTAACATTATACCATTTTAAATAACTTTGGTGCATTTTGCAAAAGCTAAAAGAGCTAAAACCTTTACGAGCCAGTTGGTTCGAGCCAGCGCTTACTTCCGGTTTCTGTAGTGTTAAGTGGATGAGAGTCTTTGACTTCCCCTGGATGGGACACTGGCACTCATTTACCTACCCCGGAAGGATGGAAAGCTGAGTTAGCTTAAGCGGAAAAGAAAGTTACACAAGATTCAAATCTTGGCAAAGCCAGGATGGAACTGGAGACCTTCTGGTCGGAAAGCAGGGATCTTACACCTGCGGGCAAGGATGGTGCAATTATAAGAATTTTGCAAAAACCAAGTGTTAAAACATTTAAGTAAATCATCGATATCTCAAACACACAGAAAAGTTAAAAGATGAAAAAATATAGTTCTAGAAAATTCGAGCTTGACATAGATAAGAATCTACAATGCCACAAGACCTACAAGCAAACTCTTGATCAAAAATCGCGATGGAGTCCAGTAAAATTTTCTGTTGTGGTATATAACCTCTCCAACTGAATTTGCTGGCAGTCGAAGCAAAAACCGTAATCAAAATTCACCATCAAGCCCAGTAAAATTTTCTGTTGTGATAAATAGTTGTTCAACTGAATTTGCTGGGAGTCCAAGCAAAGACTGACAGGCAAAATCTTGACAAAAGTTTGCCATCGACTTCAGTAAACTTTTCCGTTTTGATATATAAGCTCTTCAAATGAATTCCGGTGCTGGCAGTCGAAGCAAAGACCATGATCAAAATTCGCCATCGAGTCCAGTAAAAATTTCTGTTGACTGTTGCGATAAATAGCTGTTCCTTTTAATTCGATGGGAGTCCAAGCAAAGAAATCTTGATCGAAATTTCACCATCCAGTGCAGTACCTTTTTCTGTCAAGCCGACTTAGTTATCAATGTACCACGGTTGCATGAAGTCGAAGCATTTCTGATAGTCAGCCAGTCTGCCGCCCAGACGAAAAAGTGCATAACATTAAGCCTGAGCCTGTGAGCAACGGCGAAATTAGTATGCGTTCTCCTTCGTCGAATGCTATAAAATCGAAATATTGTTGAAAACAGATTCGTTTATTGATGACCCAAAACTTGGATTAAAAAAGATCACAATGTTTTTTTTTTCGGTTTAGTAATCATAATGATGTAATTAAAACTGTCAGATCGACATGGTTTTTGGAAAAAGGTCCCACTTGACTTTACGACTTTATGAGTTATTTAAGTGATAGATTTGTTTCTAAAGTTGTGGGTGCAAACCAAGGCCATCATTGTGATCTTTCTCTGCCACAACTCCTTTCAGATTTAAATCTTTCATTTCCAGGGGAATTCCTACATACTTTCCATTACTACAAGCATTTACTCACTATAATCTTCTACCGTTCAATAGTAATAAATACTCTTAGACTTACCTCATGCTGCGTTGAAAGGGATTCACTTTCTTTTGTTAACTGCCTGTATTGAAAAAATATTGTTCATTTATAAAACAATTAACTGTACCTTGCAATTTCTCTCAAAAGATTATTTTGAGTGAGAAATGTTACCATCTTGTAACTTACTAAGAAATCACCGTTGGCATTTTTGAGCTGAAACCCTAGTCAGGAATTTTTTTTTTTTCAATCTGGCATTGGCGACTTAAAATTCAAGACACAAAAGCCTTTAGAAAGCAACAGCCGGGGAAAAGTCTGGAAATAGAACAGCTATGTAAGTGCTCTGTATGAACCCTGTCTGGATGTTTTACTTCCGTGTTTAACTAACGTAGCTACTACACACATCGCTACCATATTTTGCAAGAAAATGAAACAGATATATAAAAACAGTACCGGTCTCTCATTACTTAAATTCTGCTTTTGACGTCACGGTCCAGAAAATAATATGGTAGTTACCAGTCTCCCATCGCTCGATCAAGGTGAAACTGGAATTGATTTTTCAAAACTTTAAACAGTGGTTCAGATGGCAAAAGCGAATGGAGTGAGATGGTACGGGCATGTGTTAAGGAAGGATGATGGGCATGTTTTGAGAAAGGCATTGGAGTTTGAAGTGAAGGAAAAGAGGAAGCGAGGAGACTGAGGAAGACATGGAAAATGCAAGCGGAGAAGGAGGGCAGGAGTGTTGGTTTGAAGAAGGAGGATGCATTGAATCGAGCGAGATGGAGAGTGGGAGTTGGAGAGATTGCTGCCAGAGTGGGGTAAATCCGGCCACCCCCATTTATGGGGGTAAACCAAGATCAAAATTGGATTGATTGACTGTAAGAAGCACCTGGCAAAGTCTGATGCCAGCCCTCCTTGCAACTCTATTGAGTTGATCAACACCTGACAGGCGCTCACACACATCAACATTCTTCAGAGGAGGTACTCCTTGGTCTTCCACTTAGTCTGTTATCATGGGATCTCATTGGCACAAATCCAACGAATCATAGCACACTGATTGTAGCAGAGCCACTGTAAGTCAGCAGTGTTTGGGGCCAATGTTAGAGAACTATGGATCATGGTTGATTGTACACAAGGAGATAACACAATACCACAAATGTTGGCCTTAGGTAATTGGTCAGACCATGAAGAAGTTTTTGGAACTTAAACCAGGCCATGTACAACATCTCGTTGCAATGATAACTCATATCCACTGCCCTCACACAGCCTGTCTCTCAGGTAACAGAAGCTGGCTTCAATGTTCTGCAGTATCCCAGATCCACATCCAATTGGGTGATAGGTCTCCTATCAATAGGAAGAGCCTCATCATGGCATCTTGGACACACATAGTTTGGATCAGCCACTAGTCTACCAGAGATACCACTGCACTTCTTGTGCACTCATAACTTAAATCAAGAGCACCCATTTGAGTTAATGCCAATTCCACAATGGCACATAGCACACAAGAATTTGTTCAAGTCTTTAAGGACATCAAGACTGGTGCCTGATACAAGACTTTTGGTCTTCATGTTAACACAAAGCCCTTTCCGTCTGATGCCTAACTTCCAGGTCTTGAGTTTAACTACCAGGTCATTGGCATAGAAGAGCTGCCATGGCACAGCAGCGCAAAACTCTTGTAAAAGTGCCTCTAACACCAAATGAAGAGCAGTGGACCAAGTACAGAAACCTGATACACTCCGACAGCCCGGCACACTGAAGTGCATGCTGTACTGGTCACCCACCCTCACAAGTCTCCAGGCATTCATAACCTTAAGTGCTCTGAACGACAAAACCAACCCACTCTTCCACATTAGGACTTCTGAAGGCCCACCAGAGACTTGTCTTGGAACAGGACTGATTAATGCCTTCTCTATGTCAATGAGCAGCATGCAAAGAAAGTCGTGTCCGACAGCCCGGGGCTAGTGGATTTTGCTATTGGGCTAGTGAATTCTGTGCTTAACTTGCCCGACGGGCAAGGGAAAATTTTTGGGAGAATTAAAATTACAAAAGTACTGTAAGACAAATGTTTTACATTCCTAATAAATTCCTGCGGACCGAAAGTCGCTCCGACGAAGTGAAATCTGCATAAACAAGACGAGGTATCG
>JANCMA020092137.1:0-15170 GCA_024336925.2 Zoanthus solanderi | reverse complement strand
AGGAATAATCGAACTATATCAAAATTCTCAGATTCTCCGAGTTTTATATTTTTACGGGTAACCATACAAGTATACAACTTTATACTTACATCTAGGCTTTTTTTTTTCACAACTCGATTCCTCTTACGCTTCCAGTTTAAATAAAAGGCGCTTTTTAAGCGCTCGTGGCTACTACAAGTAGACTTGGAATGCGAAGAAATTTACAGTACATAGATAGTTAAGAAAAACGTTTGAACTTACTTTAGAATGCTTTATTTGTGCGTTCTATCGATTACAAGCTAATTTTAGTAGCTTGTAAAATTGGCATTTAGTTTCTGAATGTTATCAAATATCAAAATTAACATTTAATATCAAAATTAAAAGATTGGAAGAAATGTAAGCTGCAAAATATAATAAATGCATTATTTAATCGAAACTGATATACCGCAAGTTTAAAAAATAGCTGGCTTCCTGTGACATTTGATGACTTACCTAGGCTTCCTGTTGTGGTGTAACATACTCACTTACCCAGGTGATAACAAAGTGGCAACCGCCTTTTGACGCAGTAGCCACAAAAAGGCTATACGCATCAGTGTTCTCCTTAAAAAGCCTGCCGCTGGGCTTAAAAACCCACCGCTTGGCAAAGAGATAGCACCACTTGGACTTGGGCTTCGCCCTCGGGGTATATAACATTTGTGAGATTGCAAATACTTTTGTCAAATATCAAATGTTACTGAAAACATATCAGCTTTTTCTAAACTTTTTTCTCTAAATCTTTACCTTTGAATCTTCTCTTTCTGCATACTGTAATTGGATTATGCCTATTTTTTGATAAAACAATCGTTGCTTTCTAATTTTACTTTGCTTGAAATTTGCTTGATCAATGGTTTGATTTCGCCATCTTAAAATATTCCTAGACTGCAAAGCGGGCAGAATTCGTTCCAAGGTTATCCTGACGCGCTGGTGAAAGCACGAGATGTTGTAAAATCAAGAAGGTAGCTGGCCAGCAGAAGATTAGCGGTTTTTTTTTTTGCTTTTTCTTAACAAAAACAGCACTGAGCATGGTTTATGAACATAACATAATCACTTAAATAGCTCTTAAAAGCCTAAGAATACATCAACCCCCTCCAACAGCCCCTCTGACTATTTTTGATTAAGTAGCAACCATCCCTCGGTCCTGGTAAAATCCTGGGGAGAACACTGCGCATGCGTTATCAATAGTTTTCCTAATATAAGAATAAAGTAGAATAATTTTGTAATTTTTCATTTTACCTCGTCGATAAAATATTTGATTATATCGATTACAGCCCCAGACACCGCCTTGTCCTGGAGAAACATGGATCAAGTTACCGCCAATGCGTCTCCAGCTACGTCTGTTTCGTCTCAGTATGTAGATAGATCCTCTTCGGGTAGTGCCCCAAAGTGATCTGATGTACCCACCGTCTATTTGGTGTAACCGTCCCGGGATTTGTTTCCAACGTCCACGAACTGAAGAAAAAAGTAACATGAAGTAATATGAGGTTTTTTTTTTCTTTATAAAGATTAACTACGTCGTGAAATGAGCCTGCGTACGAAGTTGGCTACACGTACGAAAATTTGACATTTTTATTTGTATCCGAACAACGGAAATGCGACGGAAGAAGAAAAAATCGTGTGCCATTACGCCGCTTACGTCCCTTCGACAATGTGAAGAAACGGCTCGTTTCCGTTGATGGAAACACGGAAAACCCGCGACGGAAATTTGCACATGCGACAAACTTCCGTCACAAATAGAAAAAATTAATACGTGTGCGGAAACGCACGGTTTCATCCTGTGCTAGTAGATTAATTGAAAATGTTTCCCGGCAAAATAAAACAACGAAACACTTACTTGGTGGTTTAGGTTTAGGCCGGTTAGCATCTGCAAGAACATGGAACAAATCAGCTTTGAATACCAGCTATTCTTAGAAGGTTTAGAGCTTTCAAAGTAATCGCTACATAAAAATCGTTATATTATGTTGTTTTATTACATAGATATGAGTGTTTTACTGTAAAATAAGCCACTCGCAGATTTCTTCCGAAGCTACACCCGAGATACGAGTGACATATTTTCCATATCCTCACTAGTGAAGATATCGCTGACGTCATTCCTTTGTTTTGGGCACTGTAAAAAGAGTGTAATTTTCGAAACACTCATATCTGTGTAATAAAAAGAAAATCACACGTTGGCTTGAACATATGAAGTTTATCTTCTCGTGGAAAAAAGATTTCACTTGTTCGCTGCAGCTTGTAATATCCTCTATATATTATTCTAAAGTGTCGAGTACTTTCGATGACGTCATGCGGCAATACCGAACCTAAATAAAAAGATCTTCACTATCTAACTACCTTCGCGATTTCTATTAACTTATAACTTACTTTTTTTTCATTTCGTTTACTTGCTTAATTTCTACCACGGTATTTTAACGAAGAGTATTCCTTAATTTGTTCAACAACAGTTTTCGTTAGACCAGGTTACGCAAGACTTTTAACTTTAAGTGTTATCTTAGTGTACATACTTGCTAATACTATTCTTGACAAACCGACATCTTAGGATGTAATAAGGCCACTTTGGTAGCGGGTTTTACACCTTTAAACTACCATAAAAAAGTATAGTGAGCCTGATTGCTAGCTGCTATGGACAGCCGTTTCGGCCTTTTTAGGCCTTATCAGCATGGAATAGTTAACAAACAAGCTCAGGTTCCCAAAATGAACGTAAATAATGGTAAAAGCTCAATGCTTGTGGGATGTGGCTATAAAGATGAATTCAAGTATAGATAGCGCAAACGTGCTTGAAGCTAACTTGAAGCCACTATATTGGGCACTATGACCACGTTGGTAGCGGGCTTTACCCCTTTAAACTACCATAACAAATAGTGAGTCTGATTGCAAGCAGCCATGGACAGCCGTTTCGGCCTTTTTAGGCCTCATCAGCAGGGCATAGCTAGCAAACAGATTGATGAGGCCTAAAGAGGCAGAAACAGGTACCCATGGCAGTTAGGATTCAGGCTCACTATTTTTTATGGTATTTTAAAGAGGTAAAACCCGCTACCAACGTGGCCATAGTGCCCAATATAGTGGCTTCAAGTTAGCTAATAGCACCTTTGGGCTATCTATACTTGAGTTCATCTTTATGGTCACATCAGCTGCTAATAAGATCTAGCGAAGGCAGCTAGCCCGCTCATGGGTAATTACTACACGAAACAGCTGTCCATGGCTGCTAGCAATCAGGACCTCTATTTTTTTATGCTAGATTAAAAGTGTAAACCCGCTACTCCAAGCATTCCGACGAGTCTAGATCTTTCCCGACAACAAGACGCTTAACCGTTTTATATGTAGGTGGTGTTTTACATTTGAAAGTTGGGTCCCGTTGTAAAATGAAAGCCAGGTAACGATACAAAAGTACTGATCATCGTCTCAGGTATCCTTTCATGCGGTTTCGTAAATTATTCCACTGCAAGAGACAATTTATTTGTTTTGTATATTAATCAAATCAAAAATCACTTTAAATTTTACAGACAACAAGAGAACGGTCGCTCAGTTTCCCCAAAGGAGAACTTCACGTTTCTCTGCGTTATGAAAAGCAGGCGAGTCGCGTTAGTGCAATCGTGCTTAAGGCGACAAATTTGCCAAAAAATAGTGTTGTTTGGAGCACAGGTGAGTGGACAAATGAGACAAATTACAAGAAACGTTTTAAAAACTCTATGTATACTGTAAAACTGGTATTGTTTTGTCATTCGGGCGTTAAAAAGAGTCCAAGTGAAACATTTACAAACGATAGGCAGAAAATGGGCCCCGAGAATACACAATCACTGCTCCCCCCCCTCCCCGTCTTCACTTTTCCCTCCCCTCTTCTTTTCTCTCCTCTCCCCCTTCTCCCTCCTCCCTGACACTTTCTGGTTACATAACTAAATCAGTAAATGTTAAAGTTTAACTCGTTCTTTTGGACAATAGAATTTTTTTTCCCTGGTTGAGGATATTTCTTTCTTCTGCAAACTTTAAATAAAACTCAAAGTATCATATTACTTTCTTTTTATTCTTCAGTTCCATATGTTAATGTTAGTCTTGTATTTAACGACAAGACTGTTGAAACAAGACAAACCAAAAAGAAACGCAGCCAAAATCCAGTTTGGAATCAAGGTTTTTTATTTGATGTGGATGTAAACCAAATTGAACTTTACTCCTTTGTATTTCAAGTGATGGACTACGATTTGCTGCTAAGTGATCAGTTAGTTGGTGAGGTCACAGTTGGCTCGAACCAACCAGACGAAAGCAGCGGTAAAAAGCACTGGGATGAAATGATGCGCAAGGCGAACGAAAACAAGAAACGAGAGACGGCCATGTGTCACGCAATCTAATGCATGGAACTGCCATACGTCACCCCGCTGCAGACTGTAATGAATGTCACTTCTATGTGTCATGCACTAATAAACCTTCAACGTTCTGCAAACACGGATTGATACCTTCATCTTTAGAGCTTAGCACCTTAGTTTTTTCATCATTTTCTTATTATTTAGTTTACAAATCCGATTTACTATAACTTTCTTTTATATCAGTCGGCAAAGTGGTTATTGATTCAACCATAACGTTGTATGGACTTGTGTGAAGCGAATTAGAAGCGTCACTAAGTTTTCATGTAAAAATCTTTTTTCACGGGAAACATCTTGGTCGAAATTACTCTGCTGGTTGGTTAGAAACTGTAGCAAGTAATTTACCCTTGCGATTAGAAAACTAGGAAATGGTTGCTCCAATAGAGCGCGAAATAAAAAAAACATCCAAGTACGTTCAACCATAATTTCTGATACCAGCAGTGATTAAATTCGTATGCAGGGCCGTAGGGCCTTTCTTCAGAATATAGTCCCTAGAAAAAATTAAATTGGTTAAAATAAAACCAGCTAATATAACTAAGGTAGATGAATTGAGGGAAAAAGCATTTGATGAGGTTAATACACTTCATGTGAACTGTGAGTAGCGGTTTTTCACTAAATGATTTAAGGTTACAGTAACTAAAGTGTTGTCTTATACAGAATCACGTTTATTTGTTATTATCTGTTTCGACATACTGTTGCTAATGTTCTTCAATTTTGAGACAGCCATAATATATAATATTGCCATCTCTTATACTTGTAGGACTTAGATTGAGTCACTAATTTTCACAATTAAGAGTAGTAAACTTCTCCTCCCTTAACAGTTAGAAACGTGAAAGATTTTTGCCCGTCGTTTACTCTTTACTAAAAGAATATAAACTTAAAAAGTTGTAAACCCGGGCCTAGAGGCATAATGGCTGGCTACGCCACTGCACGTTCCTACGACTTCTCCTAATTATCTACAGTATGAAATCCATAAACGCTGGCTACTCTCGTGGATTCATTTAAATATTAAAATGTGTTACAACATTTGAATGCTTTAAAGTGCAGATGGTAGTCAACTTGGCACCAGTATCGCACACCAATAAAAAAGTGAACTTCTACACTTGCCCAAGAATGACTTTCTAAAAAAAAAAATGCCACGGAAAAAAATGCTTTAAGAAACATTCTTGAGCCTCTAGATTTCAAATTTTTCTCGGGGGGCATGCCCCCATACCCCCCTGGCGGCTCGCGCCTTCTTGTCTCGTCTTGTTCTGGCTACGGTCCTGGTATGGCTCGTTTTCTGTACCAAATTCAGAAGTTCAACGCAAAAAAAGACGGTAAAATGATAAAGTTAAATCTCTCTCTCTTCGACACGTGTTTTACTTTGCCGGCTGACCAACAACAATTTACAGTTATTTAATCAACCAGCATTCTAATTCCTTATGTTATCTCACTCTTCACCAATGTTCCGCTTCGAGAAACCAACGCCATACCGACAGCAAAGCGCTGAATGATGATTGGTTCAATAAACGTAGTATGAACGAATTCACAACGCCGTCGATAAATCGGGACGTTCATTTTTTTGAAACTGCTCCTGCTTCTACCAGCGCTAGATGCCTTTGGCTCTGTCTAAGTTTTCAAGGCAGTTGATATCATTCCATTCTTTTTACTATTGCTCATGAAAAAGCAAACGTCTACCTCCACGAGCTTTCAAACGTAGGGGCGTAGCCGGGGTGGGGGGTTCCGGAACCCCCTTCTCACACCATGATCATGATCCTTCACTGTGTCAGTTTTTAGAACATCCTCACTACAATACTTATTACTGACCAGACAGTTTTTGGTGATTAATTTTTATTTATTTATCTTTATAACCCGCCAGCTGCACAGCAGAACTGGGTCATGTGTAACCTAGGCTGAAAAATCTGCGCCAAGAGTATTTTTGAGAATAACTTTTACTTTATTGGAATAAATACACACAATAGCCTAGTTTCGAATTGTTTGTGCGTGAAAGCCTGGTAACTATTTTAGAGCATCAAGGCGAGGCTCAGGGAATAACTCAAAAACGATTTAGAAATAGCAGACGTCCGATAGGTGTTGCACAAGTAATCCTAGTCGAAGTCTTACTAGTGTCAAAATAAATTCTTGAAAAAGTTGTCAGACTTCTCTTTTTGCCACTCTTTTTGACATAGGGTTTCCCTGATAGTTGACTTTGTTTCCTTAATTACTGTCCCGGTACTTCAGTTTCAATATATTGAATATTGCCATCAAACATGTTAAAGTTGGAAGTCCTTTCATGGACTGGTCATTCCTTAACACGTTATCCATGAAAAGTTCGCGTTTCATGGCTGCCTTGTTGTTTACATTGTTTCAAAGAACTTTGTTTCCAATTTTCAATCTGGCTACATTTTTAACAAGTCCTTCATTTCTAGTTGATCAATGTCCGTTTGGCACGAAACAGACACAGACTTTTTTACCGTGTTTATGTTTTTTTTTTCAGTTGGCGAAGAGCCGACTTTGTTTTCCTTACACGGAAAAATATAGCAGTGATCCTTCAAAGCGACATCAGACGATACACGTGGATTTTTCGCGGGAAACTTTAGAATGCTTTCTTTCCGCAAAATCATTTGTTTTTCTCGTTCACTTGGGCTACTTGGAACTTCTTGTGGGTTGAATATCGTTAGAAGCGCCCCGTTTACTACGGTTTTTTAACCTGCACAAGTTCTTGACGATGTCTTTGGTGTCGAAATGCTGAGAACATATGTGTAAGTTCGCCGTAGACTGAAACTCCTTGTCAGCTCGCCGGCAAAAGGTGCTCCATTTCTTTCTAAGCTTTCTCTCGCTCGGAAAATTGAAAAAGTTGAGGTCTGCTCGCTTTTTGGAATTGTTTTTATACACGGAAAGTGCACAATATCTCATATTTATCTGTTTGCTTTTAAAATAAGCGCCTTTGTCATGTCGTGTCTTTATTCCCCAGGCTTTCATGACCAAACAATTCGAAAACTAGGCTATTGAAAGAATATTTAAATTTTGAATATGTGTATGATTACAAGTGTTTTAAGTTTAATTTCTAACCACTTGATTTCTTTAATTATTGCAATCCATTTTTTTTTATCTTTCGTCACTCTAAATTGTTTCATTAATAATCCAAAGAAATTCCCTCATTACTTGCGGCCCATGAAATAGGGCCATCATGAATGTTCCTTGAACTTTCCACAGCTCTTGCACAACTTGTCTGACAACCCCGAATAATCATACATAAACGTTTGCAAAGGGGAAGTTTGAGTACCGCACGTTTAATGTGACGATTTAGGTATCCATACAAAAGAGGATTAACCGCTGTAATGCTAATGTAAAGCCATGACGTCACAAATTCTGTCACGTGAGAAGGCGTGGTCAGACTCAAGCAGGTCCACAAGTTTACAAAGTAGTAAGGCGTGTAACAAATTAGAAATGACGTAATCAGTAGCAAGGCGTTCTGAAGTGTTTTGATCTTGTAACTCAAGTTTAGCTTCGTGTTCGCACGCATATTGTGCGTCGATTTTGTTCTGTTTCCTTGGATGAGGAAATCTCCGCGTTGTAAATAGGAACTGGAGGTGTTCGATAGAGTGAACGATGTCGAATGGACCAGAGCAGCTGGAGGCATTCGCTCTCGCACCTCTTCTTCAGCATTTGATCTTCGACAACTTGAACAAAGAAACACTTTTTGTAAGCTTTCCGAAAAAGTTGTTTGCTGGAACGACCAAGAAAAACCACTACAAAGCCCCCTAATGGTGTTGTAGTCAGTGCGAATCCTTTGCGTCTTGGTAGTTTTATATATTGCTCTGTAAGTATAAACCATAGTTACCAGGGGGGTCAAGTAGACGGCCGCTACAATAAAAAAAGAGTAAACCAAACCTGGTCCCCCAGCTTCCCATTGGACAGTACAAAAGCCTTTCTCTAATGAATAGTTGTAGTTATTCCACCCAAACAGGGGCGGCGATGAGAACACTGTTGCGGTAAACCAAACATATGCAATGACAATTCTGGCCCGCGCTTTATTAATTTTGGTAGACAGCGGTTTAATAACCAAATAGTACCGATGCAATGAAACCGCTGATATTGAGAAATTTGAAGCCGCAGAAAAAGTACTTGCCAAGAAACCAGTTAAGTTGCAAAAAACGTTACCAAAAACCCATCTATCGAGAATAACTGACACAATGGAAAAAGGAACGTGGCAGAGTGCTAACAGAAGATTGGCAGAGAGCAATGATAACAAAAGCCGGTTTGAAACTGAATTTAACCGGCTTCGACCTTGAAGCAGGACTATGCAAATTGTGCCGTTAGCAATAAGTGAAACGATAAACAACAATGCCAGCATCACTCCCTCCACAGCTTTTTCCCATCCTTCTCGCTGATAATGTTCTGGCGAAGCGTGTTCCATTGCCTTAAAAGTTTCTTCAGAATAATTCATGTCTGCCTCCGATTTTCCTGTTTTTGTGAGTCAACCTTCTCTCAATCAGATTCAATTGTTGCCGGGTTTTCGTCGCTAAATGTCATCTATAATGATAGAAAAATTGAACAACCAAATTTAAAACAATCGTATTTTGAACAAGAGGAAAGAAATACGATAGTGTAGTAGTTTACGGTGACAAATGTTTTTTCAATCATCTGTAAAATCGAACTAAGGAAGAAAAGACACTAAAAACCGTTTGCGAATCTGTAAAAAAATGCAAGAGATCTGAGCGAATGATCACAGGCAATTACAGTACCTAATCGGCGGGTTAGCGGGTAAATGTCGCATGCAAACGTCGGTAGAAAAGACGCCTGCCGAAAAAATTTGAATAACTATATCAACATTCAAATTAGCTCTACTAGCCTCGTTTGTGGTAAGACATTCTTTTGAGTCTTCTCCCTAACATTCTTTTGAAAGTTTAACTCAAAAACGAGGCTGGTAGGTCTAATTTGAATGAAGACAAAAGATTATTAAAATCGCCGTCATTTTTGAATAGCGTCTATACAAATTTATGAATACATGTTAATGCAGATTTGGTTAATTGTTTATAATAGTAATCATAGATTAGCGAAATGCGTTCGATAGTTTAAACTCCCTATATCGCTTATTTTTTTATTATTTAGATGAAAAGTAGAACCGTTCAATAATACTAATTTCAAAAATTAAACAGGTTTTCGCGGTTTCTGTTACGTTTTTTGAGTTTGGAAACGTGCAAATAAGATAGTTTTGGGACAACTGTCCTTTTTGACCGAGCATTCATCCATTATGAAGTCCTGGTGTGATGACGTAGGAGAAGGTACTTGTGCAGCTTCCGGTTGAATCTTAACACTGTCAACACAACAATTTCTTCGTTTACGGTTTAAAAAAAAGCGAAAAACAGAGAAATTCACTTTTAAGGACTTTGTTTGTCACGTTTTTCCTTGTAAAACACTAATGACAGTGAAGGACGTCTTACTGCTGCTACGTCACAGGTACCAGTCCCCGGTTGCTCGGTCAAAACTTAAATTCCTATCTTTCTTTGATAAAAAAGCATACTTAGATGCGGAAATTTTCTTTTGTTTTTCGAATTCTGAGTTCATAAATGACAATACTTTTGGTCTAAAAGATAAAAAAAAAAAGCTATATAGGGACTTTAATATCTGGAGTAGTAATGAAACAAACTTACCTATCTCCGAGAACTTTAGCTGCCTCTGTCCACCTGTCCTTCTCTCCTCCCAATCCACCAATCAGTTTTTCAGCACGAACAAGTTTCTGTGAGCACAACTCGATGTTAGCTTCAAGATCTTTTTTCTTGTTTGTCATGGCTTCAAACTCATCGTTAAGTGCTTGCAGTTTGTCAACCACCTGAGAGAGAGATTTGAAAACAAATCAAGTTAGGACCGCATAACAAGTGTAAGTCACATGGCATAAAGAATAAGGTACTTTTTAATAAATACTAATTGAAGATTTTTTAAAAAACAACTATTGAAGTGCGCCCGCGAGCATTAAATCTAGCGTGTTGTTTAGCCAACTCTAGGTTGAAAACTTTAATTATCGCCTAATGCTCTAAAAGTAAGCTATGTGCTTTCCCTACGGCGATGGCTAAACTTTTCAACCTAGAGTGGATTAAACCATGTGCTAATTGTATAAAGCCTCTTTACTTAAGACTGGATTAGTTTGAATGCAGACATCGCGTTCTGTGATTGGTTAATATTTAACTTTTATAAGCTTCTTCACAAAAAGCGTTTATTTGAACGAGGGCGGAAATTACAAATGAAATGAATTATTTAATTGGGCTCTTTCAAAAAAAAAGCATCTTCAAGAGTTTCCATAATTAAATAGCTATTAGTATCCAAAAAGAATCTAAACAAAAAAAAATACAATTTTTTTCCAAATGCTTTAATTCCATAATACCAAAGACTTGGCAATAGTCCAAAAACTTAAAAGTCTATGAAGTAAAGACTATATAATTCCAACAATGATTGCGCTTTGAATCTCTTGGGCTTGCAATCTTCTGAAAAATACCTTTACAATAAAAGGTAACACAAAAGGGACATTTATACGAGAGACAATATAAGAAGCGTCTTAGCGAAGCCAAGTCATAAATAAGACGCGATTATCTCGTATAAATGGTTCGCGTTTTATTTTTGATACATGCGCACATATAATTCACGTCTTACTTAGGGCGTGAAACCATCTATATGAGAAAGTTCACATCTTAGTTAAGACGCGAATTGACAAAGAACAGCCGAAAAGTCTGTTCCAAGATAAGTCGAGTCTTATGTAAGTCTCATCCAAAATACGAAGCGAATACTTCTTTGTATCATTTATACAAGCAGTTCGCGTCTTATTTAAGACGTGTCTTACATAAGACGCGCCTCAATTTCTCCCAAATAAGCGAAAGAGCACTGGTTCACTCTGCTAATCCAAATCCAAATGTATTGCGAACCTCTTTCAACTGGGCTCTTTTTTCATTTAGTTTTTCCATTTGTACAGCAAGTTCCGCCTCTGCCCCCTTAAGCTTTTCTTTCTTCGGAGCAACAACCTGAAAACAAACAAAAATGATTGTCAGTATATTGCAATTTCTAAAACCTACTCACTGCTAGTATAGCTTGTGCATCTAAGTTTTTTTTACTGCAAACGTCAAACAGCCTTCCAGTAATTCTAACCTACATAAGCATTGATAATAATCACTTGATGACAGGATGGTCTGATACTGATAATAAGGATGATACGATGGTCTGATAATGATGAGGATGATAGGAGATCTGATAATGATTGATGGTTTGCGATTATTTATAAATCTGATAAGAAAATTTCCACAAAATTGCAGGAGTTTTCCAGGATTACAGGGAAATTTACTGTTTTGGGGAGTTATTAGGCCCTAGAAGGATATTTCAAAATTCTACGAGTTTTTCAGTAGTATTGAGCACCATGAATTAAGGACTGGCAAAAAGCTTTTGCAAAAAGCTTTTACTCCATTTTCGGCTTTCATTTTTTAGTATAACCACTAGCTATGCAAGCTAAATGTGTAAGGTTGAGCGAGAAACTTACCTTAGCAACTCGGTCGTACACCTCCATTGCTAACACCCATCGACAGAGGCCTTCACAAGCGGACGACACGTTACGAATTGAATTGGGATCGAAGTCTGGATGTTTCGCATATCTGAGTTATAAGTAAAAAGACACGCACATGGAACAGAAAAATCAGCAAAGACACACACATGGCCATAACAACATGGCAACAGCAAGAAACATTTATTTAAATAAATGACTTTAATATATTTTATCAGGATGTAATATACATCTTAGCTCTGTGAAACAACTATATGGTCTAGAGACCCGGCAGATTGTTTCATCGCATTTGATTTCGATGGAGGAAACCAAAAACAAATAGATTTCCGGTAAAACTTAAATATCAGATAGAGGCTCGGAAAACACAAAAAAAAAGCAACAAAATATACAGATACTGATAATCTATAAAGACTTATAGTTACACTGGTAGTTATAAAGAAGACGGATAGCGACAATTTTGGCTCAGTTCATAACAGAGGATACATATAATCCCTTGGAAACGCCTATCTAATTAATGATCTTCATAAATCTGCTTAGCAGAACCTTTCGCGCTGCCAGTACCGTCTGTTTTGTCGATTCTGAACAAAATTACTTCCGCATAAGAGAAAATATTTTACATGGTTACAGTTTTTTACAATGCTACAGTCTTGCCAATTGTGCATCACTTTTTGGGAAGCTAAAAACACTAAATACAGGATCTTTTAAACTTACTTATCGCGTATCTTTTTCATTATAGCAGGAGCAATGTTATCCTTGTCATAGCTTTTAAGAGAATCCAAAAATTTCAGGTCGCCAAGAATCTTTTGAGACGGCCCCCAAAAATCCTCGACCATTTTACCCGATCCAGACGGGTCAGGTTTTCTTTCTGGTTTCACGGACTTCATAATACACACAGCCTCCATGACGAGTTTGACTGCAGCTGGCGGGTTCTGTTATATAATAACGTTTAATAACAATTATAGAATACATAGCTCAAATCATACAATCTATAGAAGAAATTTTGGTGTTGACACAAGCTTCTTTTTCTCAGAAAAAAAAATTCTGAGACCCTAACGGGAATCTAACCCATGACCCTCTGATTCAAAGCTGAAGATATTTATACAAATACAATCTATAATCTGCATCTATCAATGTTTACCACGAGGGGGAAGGGTCGGGCAAATTTGCGGCATTGAGAAAAATTGTCTTCCCGAGGTCGGGAGCTCCCTCAATCATGTGATTTGAACAGAGAGAGGCAAAAAGCGTAGAAATTTGGGTTTTAAATACAGCCGTACATTTATAGCATTGATGTAACTGATTATTAAAAGGGTTCCTATTCCATTCCGTTACGCATATGACAAGTACAATACTATGAGCTATCTAAACTTATCAGTTTTACTTGAGTACTTGACTTATAAATAAGTCACACAAACAACCAATGATCTCTAATTATGAAACAATTTCGATAGTATGTGCGTTTTGATTGGTCTGCAAGTAAATTTTCATAGCGCTATGAAGCTACGCTTTTGACCCTACGAAAATGACGTGAGCGATATGTTTGGGTGTATCCAATTAGCGAGAGTTTACAGTTACATGAAAGAAATAAAACTATACATACACGCAATTTTTTCTCTTAAAGTAGGAAAATGATAATTTTCTGAAACAAATAAAACATGTTCTCCGTTCCTTCACAGCCAGGTGAAAACCTCGACAGTTTGTGAGAATTTTCGAGGTGGAGAAAACCCTCGACTGCGTCTCGGGTTTTTACTAATCTACTTTCCAATTCTTCCAAACAATCGCTTTGGTTTTCACCAGGCTATGAACACAAGGAGATAATGTTTTATTTCTTAAAGGATGTAGCTAACAGAAGACTGGTGGTACACGTGAGGAAAAGTCTGACACTTAATGCATATATATTTCGTAATCATACCTACGACTAATATCGATTCGTAGGCGAAGGAAAATTTGTAGTTATAGTTAAAAAAGCATAAAACGGGAAATGATTTATAAAGAATTAAAGCCAAATCAAAATATTTTGACAGTCTTCATCCCCTTCCTGAAAATATTGTAAAATTCCAGAAATTCAGAAACTGGCTGCTATTGGGATTAAAGGTCTACCAACCAAAAACCTATCTTTTACTAGCAGTTATATAACAAGAAGGAAAATAACATCAAACCAGAACATAACAAACTTACATAAATTTTTACAGTTACTAGCATTAATGATAAGCGAGTAACTAAGCAATGAAAATACAACCATACAAACACATAACGGAGCCATTTTACCTTCATGGATTTCACCATACTAATATCGCTAGGTTTCAAAGTGTTTAGTGCTTGAATGGCAGCCTCCAGAGCCGGAAGAGCCTCTGCTAAATCACTCTCACACTCTTCCTTAATGGCCTTAGCAACCCCTGCAGCTTTGTTAGCAACCGCCTCGTCTGCCGCCACAACCTAACCATGTAAAGTTAAAAGAAATTATGTTTCCTCTATATTGCCCTTTTTTCATGAGCCTGGATTAAAAGGTTGTCCCTTCCGCTCGGGACCACTTTACCTGCCGTTTGAATGAGATTTTGAATCCGGGGCAACTTTGTTGTATGTTTAAATGGAAAATGTTTAGCCCGGGGCTAGTGATCTAACGCGGGGAACTTTAAAGCATAGAAAAATGGCATCCATCGAAAATGAACACTAAAGGATAGTATACTGTGTGCCTTGTCTGTCCTGGTATCCTTAAAAATTCACGTCTTTTCTAGATATTTTCAAAGCCAGGGGGAGTTAATTCTCGCTCAATCAAATCTAAACAAAACTGAATTTGTATTCGGTGTATCTCTAAATTCACAAAGGTTTTTTGTATTCTTTGATCGCATTAATCAAACCATAGATCATTTCGTTTAAGCAATTCCATTTTAATTTAAACTAAGGCATTAAATCACAGTTATCATATGAGTAAAACAAACGTTTTCGCTCTACGTTCGTTTTACTCATATGATAAACGTGTTTCAATGCCTTATTTTAAATTATTTTATCTCAGTGGAGAATCATATCTGAGACAATTCTATTTTCTAATGCCGCCATCTTGAAATATTAAAGTATCAAAAGCTCACATCATGTAATCTTAATTGTCCTGAAAAGAAGGGACAAACTGTTTATATGGAGAAAATTATACCGGATTAAAGGGATGTCATGCCTTGCCTAGACAATCGTTCATCTCGGGACCTTATGTTTAGCAATTATTCCACGAAATCGAGTCGTACATGAGCTCATAGCCGACGAGGCGCGCAGCGCCGAGTTGGCTATTA
>JANCMA020092040.1:0-15176 GCA_024336925.2 Zoanthus solanderi | reverse complement strand
ATGGTCGCAACCTGAACACTAAGTTACCTGATATCGGTGAGATGGGTGAAGTAGAAGATAGTACTTCGCAACAGCAATTGAAAGATCATGATGCAGAAAAGAAACAAGCCGCTGCAGACTATGCAGATAAGAGACGGCAAGCATCAGATAAAGAAATGAAAACTGGAGACTTAGTGCTGCTGGAGAAGAATAAGAAAGAGAATAAGTAACATGCACATTTTAGTCTTTAAAGCAATAAATCATTGAAAAAATTTATTCTACTAGCCTCATATGCTATTCTTACATTTTGATTCAAGCGCTCTTCTTTCGGTTATAGTCTCCTAGTATTGATAAGTTAAATAAATGGCCAAAATTTTAGTTACGGTGCCGAGATTTTATTTTACAAACTGGATTTGGTGGAGATAGATTGTTTTTAAAGTTTATGGCAACATTTCCGAATGTTAGAAAATAAAATAAAATTTCTCCTTTTTCGATGGAGAATGCGAAAGAAACTTAAGACAAGATTCACTGTAGAAAAGTTAAATGAAACTGAGTATTTTAAAATCATGCGAGGTAAAACTTAAATAAATAAAAGGCACTTGGAGATAAAGCTGAGTGAGCCTGGTACTCAGTTTAACCCCGTGCATCCAATGCGACGATCTCAACTTACCCCCTGCGTTGTTTTCTGGGTACCCTGATTTTCAGTCCCTCAACAAAATCAGCTTATGCCAAGATAAAAGCCATCTCTCCAATTTTTGAAGTAACATTAGAACTCAATTGAGAAATCCCGCCAGAATACTTTAAAGCTAGTAAATAGATTTTTTGTTTTACATAAATAAAAAAAAACAAAAAACAAAAAAACCCGGAGTCCGGTAGAACTGCGACAGACATCTGCGGAAACCTCTTACACTCAGAATCATAAAATCATAATCATAGCACTTTTGTAATCTTTCCTGTTTTGAAATGATGTTTCCTTGTTTGTTTCAAAACAATGACAAAAATTTCTAAAAATTAGATTTTTCATTACGGGCGTTTGTATTTTTTAATGCAAGGGATTTTAGAACAAAACCATTCATTTTATACGAATTATGGGTACACCGATATTTCAAATTATTTGTTTTCAATTTTTGAATCTTTTTTGAGAATGCTAAAGTTTAAAAATTTTTATGTGATAAATACAGAACATTTCATCATTTTTTGGCTTGCTGTAAGTCATAATATAGCTCATTAAAAATTTAACATCAGAAAAAGAATGAAATTAAACAGAGAAAATTTTTTAGCATTTTAATAAAAGGACGTTGCAACGCTTCGCTTGGCTTTTCTACAAAAAGCTAGGCAGACATTTGAACTGAGCGGTTAAAAGAACAAAATAGGGAGAAAACACACGTAATTGCTTTACTGACCTTTTGATGTTTATACGAGATGAGCACTTTAGGTAGTCGGAAAAATACGCGACAGAAGGCTTGATGTTTTATTATCCGCTCGGCTAGCTCAAAGTAAAACAAAGTGAAAGCTAATGCATTTACTGCAATTTGGAGACGAGTTAAACTTGTTTCGGTAAATATCGCCGAAAATATCCAATGACAAAAAAGCATGAATACTTATAAACTTCACCCTGTAGATGATCCATTAAGAACATTTGATGATTATTATTTGCACTTCAAACTGCCACTATAAAGTATGCTTGACTTTTTAAAATCTGGGCCGGTTGTTCAAATGTGGGTTACATTTAACCCTGGTGGGTTAAGTAAAAATCACAACAGCAAAATTAATTCGGCTTCTCTAAGAAAAAGATTACAGTTCTTATAATGTTCTGTTAAATATTTGCCAGGAAAAAACTTGTTAATCCCAGTTTTACAGGGCAAATATGTTCCTGTAAGGGTGGAAGGTAAACTATTAAACCCTGGGTTAGCGTTAATCAGCTTTTGAACAACCTGGCCCTGGTAGTTAATCAATGTGAAATGTCATTGCACCATTCGAGTTTCATAGTATGAGCAAGGAACCATGCAGTAAGGATAAGAATAGGGAAAAAAAAGGAGATAAGTAAGAAAATCTCTTGATTACTTTTTTTATCTACATCTTAGCTAATTATTATTTTTAAAGCTATTGAATTAGTGAACGTTGGATAATCGTATATATATCTAGAACAACTACAGGAAAAGGGTCTCCTGGGTTGAAGGATAGGGTAGAGTCACTTACAATACTATTTCTACTAAAAGAAAATTCGGGAGTCTGGGATACAGGGACGATGTCACATGAAGGATGCTCGCGTGACAGTGATCGCCATTCTTCAATTAAGTTTTTAAAGAGCTATTTAACCCATGAAAATACAAAACATATGCTATTTTGTGGGTAATTTTGGCCATTTGCTGGTGCCTGAGCTCATCATGAAGGGCTAAGAAGGCTTAAACCTTGCCAATTTCGAAGAACTGTTTATTGGCACTGTGAATTGACAAAAACAGAACTTAGGCACGGTCGGTTGGATCGGCCAGCAGTTTGTCATTCATGGACAAGGGGCCGAAATAGCAAATGTACCTAGTCTCGCCAGCTGCATTCTGCAATTCTGTAACTTCTACCAACTGGTAAATCTGCACGAACAGGTTTTTGGCAGAATGCAAGCTTGGTCCGAGACTTATAAAAATACTCTATTTTTGTGGAGAGAGGGGTAAGGTTCTCCCGTCGGTTCTGGAACCGACATAGAATGACTCATGATCAACATGTATTATACATACACGCTTTTAGAATAGCTATTTACCCATAATACTTTGCCTCCTGTTTGGGCCCAGACCCTACTGGATCCATTTCGTAGACATATTAATTTCTCTCTATTTCGTTCACAATGTTTGCTCAACTTTTGAAATTATGTTTTAAACTAGTTTTATAATAATATACACAAAAAATTAGAGTACAGCATACAAACTCACGCTTGATTTGAGTAAGAGAGAATTTGAAAACATTGCAAAACAACAAATGCTGTTTGATTATATAAACGGAATTCAAAAACCGACGCGTGAGTTAAACAAAGCTTAATAGCTAACCAGGGCTTCGGAAACCTTGATCTTCACTCTTCAATCTTTTGGAGAAACAACTAACACTCTCTTTCCACCACTCTCTTTCCTCCAAGTACCATCCACGGTAAGCATGGTCTTGGCAAGGATTCGGAAAAGACTTTTTTTTTTATTTATTTATTTATTTATTTATTTATTTATCTATCATAGTAAGGTTACAGTCGGGTGTCCCCTGCCAATAGCAAAGCTAATCACGACAGGGGACACGGATGTGTTTACATATCAATTGTAAACTGACTTGTAACAGAACGAAGACTCACTTTAAAAAGTAGTTAGTCTTATACAAGATGGCCGTCAGATGATAGCCGAAATATTAAACTTAATCTTCAACATCAGAAAATGGAATGGCTTCTCGTTTTAACTTTTATTACACAATTGTATGCCCAATTTAATATAGTCCAGAGGTAAATTAACAAAAATTGTACAAATTTATGAAGAAATCATGAAACTTTCAAAAGGTCATTTTTATGTGTACATCAAAACTAAAGTGGGACCCAAGCTGAATCTCTTTATTTAAGGTATTTTTTGACGGATTAATTCTATGGTCAGCAGTTGAAATCGCAGGCTCACAAAGCATGCATAAAACTTTTCAAAACTTGGATAATAACGGGGAAAAATGATACGTTCTACGTTAGAACACTGAAGTAAACCCTTAATGTTCAAAACGTCAATAATTTATCTAAAAAACTACTTAATTTATGCTTTGATGCCATAGTTTATCATTACGAAAACCTTATCTAGTAAGTTAGATACAGTGGAATAGTTGATGTCCAAATAGAGTAGAAAATTATAGCACGCCAGGTGGAATGTTATTTCGTGTTATATAATGTCTAATTTGCTTTCCTTGTGAAGCGCATTAGTCCAAACTGAAATTATGACAATGGGAAGGGCAGAATCGTTGTTTCCCACGTAACAAGATCATGCTATGTGCATCAAGTAAGCGCCTGTGCACTCTTCCTGTTGCAGAAGAAAGTATACCAGGAATGTATGGAAAGTGAAAGCAACGAAGAAAAATTTTCAACTTGGGTAAAACACAAGGTTAAAGAGGTTAACTTCCATGTTTATGTACAAGTGCTGGGAAAGTTTGCTCCATGCATGTTTACAATGAACTTCTCAAACTACTCGAGATAGTTGCCAGTTCATATCACAGATATTTTACAGCTGGAGAAAACACACACTCCGAGTTCACACATGGAAAGTTTGTGGTCCATGCAAAAATCCCAACATCGTTTCTCAATGACGTCACTTGACCAAAATCATGAGCAAGAAAATGAAATGATTAAAGGGGATGGTGGAGCGGTGGGGCTGACTGAAAGCTCAACGGGTCTTAGACGTTGGATAGTCTCTGGGCCTGAGATCGCAAAACTGGTGAAAGAATTTGAGGCTACGTTTGATGTTCGACGTTCTCCAGCTGACACTCGCCATCACGAGCAAGTGCCATCTGTCCAAGCCAACTTTGCAAAAGATGTCAAAGCGATGGTTGTTGCCTTAGTCAGAGTTAATATAATGTCTCGAAGCAGAGGTCCGCATTAGTTGTCCAGCCGTTGTAGATTTTAAAATCTTAGATGCTGCAGCGATTGTAAACATGCTTATCCCTGGAAAGTGTAAGACATTTGATGAGCATGCAAAGGTGGTTTTTGTTCCCTATATTGTCCAGCAGGACCAGAATGTGAAGAGAATAGATCTTGTCTGGGATCGTTATCTGCCAAACAGCATAAAAAGAGGAGCACGAGTAGCAAGAGGTTTAACAAGAGCACGTGGAAGAGTCTGTGATAATACTGCCATTTCCATCAATTGGAAAACATTTTTAAGATCGGATAATAATAAATAAGAGCTTTTACTTTATCTTAGCTAGATTTCTGCAGCACTTAAATTGCCCAATGTTGTCATCGTTAGCACTCTTGAGGAAGACATAATCAGTTCATCGTTTGTAGACAAAAAAGAGCTAGCTCCCTCTAACCACGCAGAGGCCGACACATGGATCTTCATCCACGCAAAACATGCTTCATTTAAGGGCCTAAGGAACATCCTGATACGAAATGGGGACAATGATGTGGCTATCTTAGCAAATGCATATTTGTGCAAGATCGATGCAGATCAATTCTAGGTTGCCTTTGGAGTCGGTAAGCACTTAAAATATCTGCCAATTCATACCAATGCGCGCGACAACATGAGTCAAGAGCAATGTGAAGATGTACCTTTTTCATGCAGTTAATGGTTGTGACAATGTTTCGTACTTCGCTGGAAAGGGGAAAAAACGACATTCCTAGCATGGAAAGCTTACCCAGAAGTCACCTCAGTCTTTCAATCTCTTTCATCACCCAAAGAAACCATATCAGAGAAGCAACTCAAGCTCTTGGAAAGGTTTAATCATCATTATTTATTGTCGCACTTCCCCTCTAAGCAACATCAGTGATGCCTGGCAAGCAATATTATCACAAGGTTCGAAGACCATAGAACATATACCACCTACCCAAGCTGCCTTTGAGTAACACCTATAGAGAGCAACCTATCAGGCTGGTCACATTTGTGGCCAAACACTTGAAGCAATACAACAGCTGCCACTTCCTTTGAACTGGGGCTCGAAAAATGTTGATGGCTGGATTCCCGTACGGACAACTTTACCTAAGGCATCAAAAGCGTACAACGAGCAACCAACTCTTTTTCTTTTGTTTATCAACGATCTGCCATTGTCCTGGGAAAGCGAAAACGGTCTGTTTACTGACGATGCAACATTGTACGCAAGCGACCAGAGCCTACCAAACATCCAGATAAAACTTCAACAAGACCAATGTTCATTGCCCCAATTTTGCCAAATGAGACAATGTTTTAGCAAAGAAAACATAAATTTTTGATTTTAGCCTCGTTTTCAAGTTAAAACCCCCTTAAAACACCCTATAATGAATTTCTGGCGATGCCTCCATATCTGAATCTCTTTAGTACACCACAAGCTTCAATTGTGCCAAATTTGGTGCTTTCTTCACAAAGTGAACGATTTTTCACATATCCGCCTGACTATAAGCTTTGAGATGAGCTCTAACAAACATAATAATAATAATATAATAATAATAGTATAATAATAATAATAATAATAATAATAATAATAATAATAATTTTAGCTAAGGTGTACTTCAACATTTTAGTATTGTTGTTATTATCACTAATAAAAACGATTTACAGCTTTTATCATTTTAATGTCATGGAAAATTGGAATTATAAAGAAGTTGTAATAAAGTAAAATATGTATAAAATATTTTTTCTAAGTTCTAGAAAGGTTTTAAACGTCTGAGTCATATACTTTCTCCTTCTATACTATGGCTGAAATCAACACGTGATTTTATAAAACTGATTTTCATCACCTTTAGCATTTTTCAACCATATGTTTTTGGTGTCAAATGTATTGTTTTTTTGTCTTTTTTCTGACACGTCTCATCGCTTTATAACTGGCGACTTCTGGTCAGCAGTTTTCCAAATGATTATGCTCAGAAGAGGTAAAAACAGCCGAGTAACCACGTGACCAAATTGTAAATTTTTTTTGGGATCGCCATATTTTCTCTCACCATATAGTGCGTGTGCGAAGTTTTGCATTGCTGCAAAGTACAAATTCTCCAAAAAATTGAAAGGTATCACTTTAATTTTATAGTGTTAAATAACAGAATTTTTTACGTGATGTGTCCTTTAGAGAAAGCTATTTTTCAAAGCTAGCAATTTACCGTAAGCATAGACTTCATATCATAGTTAATTGTCCCACATAAAAGTCATAAATTATAATTGTTGAGTTTTGGTTTAGTTCGCTCAGTAGTTTTTATGTAAACCGATTCTTTGGTGACCTCAACTGTAGTCACGCGTTTCTGGCAAATCCTCTGAAAAACGAAAGCGGTAAACAGTATTGGTTTTTGAGATTTATTTACAACGAAAACTGATGTATTTTGTGTAACGTTTTGCAGATGTCTGAGACTTTAACATTTGGACCGGAATGGTAAGTGGAGTGTCGTGATTTTTTGTCGTATTTTGCAGGAATATTTTCAATTCAAAGTGTTTTTCTTTAACCGTTAATTAATATAAAAATTCTGGATTGTTCGGAAGAATTGTTATTGTCCTTATTTAGCCTATTCTGCGAATTTTAACAAGCGGAAACAGAGAAATCAGATGAATGTTTTTTTTTACTAGGCGAGTTTATCCCCTAGAGCTGAAGTTGTTCGAACCCAATGCAGCGTTCAAAACATTCCTGTAAAGATTATCACTATAATCCCCTTTAGAAAATAATAAGACATAAATAGTTTGTGGACCAGTATTAAAGTAATATCAAATTCATGTCAACTGTGCATTTTACTCAAGTCTCAAAATTCTTGCTAATCGAAGAACACAACAGTTCAAACTTTTTAAACCCATTAGAGCCGAGCTTCTGCTTTCTTAAGACTTAGTACCCATGACAAATCTATGGAGCTGTAACCCAGAAATTATTATTTAAAAGGTCTGTTAAAAACAGGCTTAAATTTTTGATACTATTGGTTTTTGGCTTGTTTTTTGTTTTTGAAATGATTTGAGAAGCATCAAGAGAAATCCTAGAGTCAAGTGAAGCTTTTCTTTGTTTCCTTTAATTTATTCTGTTTCTTTTACCTTTACAATTGTAATCCACAAAGGTTGTAGCCATTTATGGAGATATGTGAAGTGCTAGTGCAAATAAAGTTATAAAATTTAGACTTCACAAGCTTAAACACCTTGTTTGGATGCTTACTCAGCTCTCTCTGTTCTTGCTTTGCTGTTTCCTTCATTGCTTTCGATACTTCCTTTTTTCAAATGCCTTTTCGTTGACCTGGAAAAGGCATTTGACAGAGTCCCGAGGAAGGTAGTGGAGTGGGCAGTGAGGAAGAGTGTTGTACCAGAGGTAATGGTGCGAGCAGTGATGAGTCTGTATGAAGGCGTGAACACAAGAGTTAGAGTTGGGCAAGAGTTGTCTGAGGAGTTTGAGGTGAAAGTTGGTGTGCACCAGGGATCTGTGTTTTCGCCTTTGATTTTTGCGATTGTGGTTGCTGTGGTTACAAAGAGTGTGAGAAGTGGTTCAATGAGTGAGATGTTGTATACAGATGACTTAGTTCTAATGAGCGAAACGATGGAGGGAGTGAGGGAGAAGTTCTGGAAATGGAAGGAGGCATTCAAGAGCAAGGGGCTGAAGGTGAACCTAGGAAAGACAAAAGTGAGTGGTGCTGAAGGTGAAGTAACTATAAGTACGATAGATCCATGTGGCATTTGTGGGAAGCAAGTAATGGCAAATTCAGTGTTGTGTGTAAAATGTGGTAAATGGATACATGGTAGATGTGCTAAAGTAAAGAGAGTGACCCCAAGGTTGGGGAGAGATTTTGTGTGTGGAAGATGCAAGAAACAAGCTAATGGATTAGTGGGACTGGTGGAGGAGTTGTGTAAAGAGGTGGAAACAGTGAAAATTTCTGTTACATTTAGGGGATAGAGTGAATGCAAGTGTTGGTTGTGAGGCAGCTGTGACAGCAAGAAGGAGAATTGGGTGGGTGAAGTTCAAGGAATGTGGAGAGTTGCTAAACTCAAAAAGTTTCTTGCTTAAGATGAAAGGAATGATTTATTGGAGTTGTGTGAGATGGGCGATGTTATATGGGAGTGAGGCATGGAATTTGAGGAAAAATGAGATGGAAATTTTGAGAAGGACTGAGAGAGCCATGGTGAGAGCAATGTGTAGTGCAAAACTGATGGAGTAAAAGAGGACAAGGGACCTAATGGAAATGTTGAGATTGAAGGAATCAGTGGTTCAGGTGGTAAAAACGAATGGAGTGAGATGGTACGAGCATGTGTTAAGGAGGGATGATGGCCATGTTTTGAGGAAGGCATTGAAGTTTGAAGTGAAGGGAAAGTGGAAGCGAGGACAACCGATGAAGACATGGAAAATGCAAGTGGAGAAGGAGAGCAGGAGTGTTGGTTTGAAGAAGGAGGATGCCTTGAATTGACCAAGACAGAGGGTGGGAGCTAAAGAGATTGCTGCTAGAGTGGGGTAAATCTGGCCACCCCCTTTTACAGGGATAAACCCGGATCAAAATTAGAATTGATTGATTGAAAATGTGCAGTGCAAAACTATTTACGACAGCATGTGATAGTTTAAAACAACAATGTCACTAATAAAAATTGCTAAGGGAAAGTCTAAAATTGGAGAAGGTTGCCTGGTCTAGGATTTCTGGAGTGAGGCTGTTCCATATTTGGACTGTACTTGGAAAAAACTTTCCTTTATAACTGTTCGTATTTGCATTCAGTGCATAATATCTCTTTGGGTGATATTGTTGTGTGGTCTTTGCTGGTAATTGGATAAGGTGGTTTGGCAATGGGAGATCTACTAGGTTATGGATGGCTTTGTAAAACATTATAAGTCTTGCTTTCTGTCTTCGGGCTTAAAGAGTGCCCCAATTTAATTCTTTGAGCAAGTGTGTGACAGTCCCCAGTTAATACTCCTTCATCATAGCAGCTGTAAGTATTGTCCAATAACATACATAACACTTTCTGATTTTTTGGAAATGTAATTATTATTTTTTTGGAATGAGTACAGAATGCCCTGCCACTCATCAGGGTTTTCTATAAGGTTTAAAGTAGCTATAAGATTTTAAAAAGTAGACGGTTACGTTGTTGGTCCTCTAGTGTTACTTCACATAATCAACTCTCAAAGCAATAAAAGTAGTTAGCAAAACTTGCAGAGAAGAGAGTGTACTACACCAGCTGCCGCCTCTGATATACATCCCTCACAATTATTCTTGATTTCAGTGCACATTTGTTTTTAAAGACTGACAAATGCACAGTAATAAATTACTGACAGTTGCAGGGTATTCTGTAGTTAAGATGTTTTGTTTTTTCACTGTCTACAGGCTTCGTGCTTTGTCAAGTGGGAATAGTGTCACATCACCTCCACCATCACCAGGACCAAAGTACAAAATGGCTGAGTATCGTTATGGCAAGGAGGAGATGCTTGCCATGTTTCCTGAAGAGTCCAAGATTCCTGAGGCATTGAAATATTTTGACTTTATCATAACAAATGATAAACCACAACTCCCTCTGTCCTTTATTCCTCTGTCTGAAGAAGAACAGGTTTGGAATTATAGTGTTAATTATGTAAATTTTTTACTTCAAACAAGTACACTGGGTTGCATGATTTTTAAAACAGTACAGTATAACTTTAAGATGTTATAGCATAAAAGTGGAATTCTTATAAGGAAAACATCCTCTGAAATCAGTGTAAGTGAATGCAAGCATTAGGAATTTGCATTTCCTGTTAATCCTTTGTGATAAGGGTTTTGATTTTAGTTAAATCTTCATTTTTCATGACATTTTTGAATTTGAGTTAAAGTGTTGTTGATAATGAAAAATTTAACAAGAATCAAAGCTTTTTCACAGAATTATTTCAAATTATGTGATAACTAATTTGGAGATAAACCAAAGTAGGATTATTGTAATTTCTAGACTATTGAGCACACCTGAATATAAGCTGCATACATTATATATATATATATATATATATATAACTTGTATCCACGAAAGAACCAACGAAGGACACCACTGGAAGAAGGATCAACAACGATTCACAGCTTGCTTCAAAAGTTCATAATCAGAATCCGCAAAAAGAGAAGCAGGCAACTTCTGTCCATCCAACTTTAATAAAAACGTTTCGGCCTTCGGCCTTCTTCAGTTTCACATCAATAAAAGTTAATAAAAGTATATAAAAAGATAAAATTAAAAAAGTTAAAAATCATGCAACTACAGCAAGCTAGCGCCTAGGTATCTTAATATATATATATAACCCAAATTAATTATATATTCATATTACTATTTACAATGGATCTTGTTCGGTATGTTAAAAACGTGCAACTTGTATATATATATATACATACTGTAAACTTTTTGAACGGTCTCAACATTAAAACGAGGTTGAGGTACAGACAGACTCCATCCCTTCTCCAGTCTTATTGTACAATGCGCCAACCCAGAAATCCTTGCGCCTGCCCAGTCTTTGCGGCCGTACATCCTTTATTTCTTGATTTTATTAACATGACGTGACGAAACTTATCATTACAGGACGTAACAAGATATGCCAGCAAAATGAACTAGTTTACTAGTTTATCTTGCTATAACGCTACATGATGTTACATGATAAAGACATGGCACAACACAATAGAGTCATTTATTCGGAAGAAAATAAGACGAGCTTATGTAAGATCCGTCTTAAATAAGACTCAAACTGCTCGTGTAAATGGTAAAAAACAAGCGTTCGCTTCGTATTTATATTTTAGACGCGACTTACATAAGACGCTTCTTATCTTGGAACAGAGCTTTAGATCTTCTTAGTTAGTACGTGTCCTAAACAGGACTTGAAGTATAAGTGTGCTGGTGTCAAAAATAAAACTCGAACCATTTATATGAGATGTTCGCGTCTTTATGTAGGCCACGAACGCATAAATGGTACAGTTCGCGTCCTATTTAAGATGCGTCTTCGCTAAGCCGCGTCTTATTTTCCCCCGAATAAATAGCCTTTATATGACTTAAAATATGTCATAACATAACCGTGACTGACTTAGCGTGACATATGATATCACACGACACAAAATGACATGACACGACAAGACATGAAATGACATAAAAGAAAATGTTATAATCCACATCCGGCTAACAGAGTGTAACAGGTAAATGACCCATGAAATAAACATCATAACCTAAAATTTGAGCTAAAGATGAAACAGATCACCTATTCAGTGTTAAAATTTCGGTTTGCGTTCTAATCGCCTTTTAAAAATTAACAAGCTTGGGGACAATTTTTAGAGACCCGAGAGTATGCTGGAGGTTTTTAAACACAACGGTAAAGAAGGCGAATAATGTACTCACTGTAAATCGCTAACTAGGTATGTTGCTTGTAAAATCTTTCAAATCTCAAAGCAGTGTTTTATACTTTCTTTCTTTATACTTTATTCTTTCTGTAGTGAATATTCAGTGCCCATATTTTCGCTGCTCGTTTGCTATCTAAATTGTTTCACATAATTGTACTTTTATTTACATTATCTAAAAAGAAAATATTTGGACAAGTGGTTAAACTATACACGAGGAAATATTTTTTCGATCCCTTCAAACCCGGAGAAACAATTTTTTTCCCTACATATCATAAACGCCCTATTCACAAAAGAAAACCCATTTCTGCATTAAAACGACATTAAAATTCTGTTTGACGTAGAAACCTCATTATTTCATTATTTGCTTGGACAGTTTTGTTTTCACAATACGAAAAACTTGATCTTCATTTGTAGGCGGGTGTATTAATTTTTTCGGTTACAGAATTATGGAGGAAAAAAAATACTTACAGTTATAATTCCAATCTTTTATCACGTGCCTAACAGGTATATAGTCTTTACATTTTTACATGTTAGTTTCACAACCAAAAATTAACAAACAGTATCTAAAGAGATACGGATTTTCGTCGTAATGAACCTGTTTTCCTAATAAGTCCTTCCTTCATTTTCATAAGAGATGATCGTTGTTTCTCGACAATTGACTTATCGCGTTGGAGAAACGCTTTTATGCACCCATGTAGCATCTCAGTTACTTCCTTGTAGCCGTCACATTCCGAGATTGATATCTCGTAAAAGGGGCAATCGATCTGATGCGCCAATTCACTCCCTTCAGACTCATCCACTTCGCGAAAATGTTCTAGATCTCTTTTTGTACCAACAAGAATAACAAGTGCTGTGTCCGCTTGTTTTCTGTCTTTGACAAAACTTGCTATTCGGTCGGCTTCCTCGAAGCTTGACCGATCCGTTATTGAGTATAAGATTAGAAACATATCACCGTGGAATACACAGCGCTCTAACTTTGCTTCAGTGTTCTGAAATTTTGAGAAAGAAGAAATCAGAATAAATGAATAATTATATGATTGTGAAACCGCAGCTGTAATACTTGTAGAATGCGCCTTAAAGTATAAAATCACATGAATACCTGTAGCTAACTTGAAGCCACTAAAATGAGCACTAAGGCCACGTTTGTTGAGAACATTACCCCTTAAATCTACCGTAAATAATAGTAAGCATGAATTTTAGCAGCCATGGGCAGACCTTTTGGCCTTTTTGTGCCTTATCAGCATGGCATAACTAACAAACATGCTCAGGTTACCACAGAGGACAAGATGTAATAGTGAAAGCTTAATAACTGATTCATGTAAATTTTCATTAATTGCTTGATCAAATGTTTGCATTAAAAAAGCGATATAGTAAATATTTTAAAGAAGTGACGACACTTTTGAGTTTTAAACCAGACATGTTTCTTAACCTTTTATACCATTACGCAAAATATCTAAGTATTTTTACTTTAGGTTATGTGATGAACAGTGAAAGCTAATTATAGTAATAGAGAAAATAAAAAAATTATTACTAGTATAGGTTATGATAAAAACATGGAAAAACATTCGCTTGGAGGAAGTGCCGGATAATATTTCTTGAAGCAATCATTTTTGCAATCGTGAAAACTTTTTTTCAAAGTTTCCTTATAAAATCTTGTAGTTGTTTTACTGGATATCATTGGCTTAGAAAATTTGCCATTGTCTTTCAGCAAATCATAATCCAGAATAGACCATTTCAGACGGTTCCTTAAGGTAACCAAGCTTCTACATGAAACCGAGACGAAGGTTGACCTCGCACAGTTAGAGAAGTGGAAATAATAGGCATGCTAATAAGTTTTTTTTCTTATGATAATTATTTCCACATTTCTAACTGTGCCAGGTCAACCTTCGCCTCGGTTTCATGTAGAGGCTGGATTACCTTTCACGAACTGTAAAATGGTCTATTACCATGTGAAATTTCCACCGGTGTTACTCTTTTTTTAACTGCACTGCTCTCAGCCAATCAGAATCGAGAAATTTTTTCATGTATACTATCAACAATGATAATGCATTAAAAATTTAGTTTTAAATTAACGAGCTGCACGAGTAAGGAGCCTTAGTTATATTTTTAAATTCTCCTGTATTATACCTCGCCCGCTGTGTCCATGATGTCAATGTAGAGGTACTCGTTGTCCATCTCAAGGTGATGCCGATACGTCGATTCTGCAAACATAAAAAATATATATTTTATGAAAAACAAATTTACCTTCTTTTGAGATTTAGATATAGGATTTGCAAGCAGCTGAGGCTGCTATAATCTCCTTTTCCAACCCACTTCATAATTTAGTTGGTTAGAGAGCTGCTGTTTCTTCCGAAACGTCCTCTGAAAAGCGGGAAAGGGACTCTATACTGCATTGTTTGTTTACATCCCGCAGACACTATCTATCACCTGATAGATGACGAGTACGGTAGCCAATCAGATTGTAGTTTTTGTTTGGTTTTTTGTCGATAGATAGTTACCAGATTTCTACTAATATCCAGTAGGGTTTTATCATAGACAGCTTTCAACACTGTTGAGGCTAAGTTGCGTCATATTAAACATTGCCGATACATTTTTTTTTTTGTTATTTTTGAGTGGCCATTCCTGGTTTCATTTAGTCTAGATAAAATCTTCAAACAGCTGGTTATTTGAAAAATGATACCACATTCCAGAACCAATTGCTCTGATATCTTTACCCTATGAAAGGGAAACTTAATTCCTAATCGGCAAAGGTATCTTGTGGGTGCTCGTGGAGTGACCCGAACTCCCTCAGCTTCGTACGACAAACATGACTGGCTAAAATCACGAACGAAATCAGTGTTTCTCAGTGACTTCTAATCGACTAGATGAGCAGTGATACGATTGGATAAAATGACTTTCTATTCTTACTCTTTCTCCCCCACCACAACCATTTCAATGCTCGTGGATTCAACACTCGCAAAAACCATATCCTTCTTTACATACCTATAAAGCCCAAATATGGCAATACCCGGGCATGGTAACAAGAGTAAAAAAATAAAAATGGTGGCTATGAAAAATAAATAAATAAATAAATACTTTATTTAAAGTCAATTGCGAGGGAAGTGGTTGCCCATTCTTCCTAGCCAGAGGCTAATGTTTAATCGCTCGACGGCTCGGATCTTGGCGTAAAAGTCGAATTTGCAGAGGGAGGAAAACCGGAGTACCCGGAGAAAAACCCTCGGAGTCAGATTGAGATCGACAA
>JANCMA020091945.1:0-15180 GCA_024336925.2 Zoanthus solanderi | reverse complement strand
TCTCCACATTCCTTGAACTTCACCCAACCAATTCTTGCTCTTGCTGTTACAGCTGCCTCACAACCACCACTTGCGTTACAGCTTCTTTTTCCTGATTTAATTTGTTTCTTTCACAGCGTGCATCAGTTCCTAGAGTTAATGGAACTAGTCATGAAGTGAGCAAAGCCAATACAAACACAGATCCACTTGACACAGTGTTTGTGCGGCAAGTTACACCAAGTGGGCCAGCTGATAGAGCTGGACTGTCAACAGGTTTGGGACAATTCAGAAATTAGAAATTCTAAATACTAGTTATTATAAGCAAAAACCTTGAGATCAATGTTTGAACTTTATTTCTGCTATGAATTTGTTATGTTGATTTGATCAGAGATAAATTAATTTGAATATTGCTAAAAGTAGTGTAATTAGGAACCAACGGTCAGAATATTGGACCTTCAATAGAAAAAAATCTTTATCCCATTACCAGACTGGCTCTGACTTAGTTAAATGCTCAAAACATCTCTTTACATTACTTAAAGCAATGATAAAAGAATTCAATATTTAGTTAACAATAATAACTATGTCTTACAAATTCATAAACAAACAAAAAATTAATATTCAGTGAAAATGAAAAACTTTTACAAGATCAAAAGAGCATGTCCACACTTGTCTTCTTTTTATGATGACTGTTCCCAACAATGCAAGGCCTGGTGGCTAGTTCAGTTGAAGCAATGCATTTCATGCAGAAACTCTTAGCTGCTGTAATCTGTGATGAATATACAATCTTGCTTTCTCCTGTTGATCGTATAGGTGACCAAATCATATCTGTCAATGGACAACCTGTACTAGGACAATCTTATGCACAAGTTATACAACTTATCCAGACAAGGTCAGTTAATGACAGTACAGTATTCAAAAAGTATGCTCCAAAATAGTTTTATGCAACTTAAGATTCTGTTTACATTTCTGGTACTTTGTTTTTGCCCAACATTGTAGCACAGCTGTGCCAGACAGTTTATGACTGTCTGGTAATTTGAGGCAAGTCTTTAAACTGGCTTTTTATGGATTTTGTGCTAGAATAATTTGAGGCAAGTCTTTAAACTGGCTTTTTATGGATTTTGTGCTAGAAATTGGTTGCCAGTGTTTGACAAGCTTAATGTAGCAGGGGATATTTCATACTAACATGCAGTGGGGTTGGCAGAAGGTTCTTAATGGCTTAATAGCTTCTCCACACCCTATGTATAGAAAAGCAGTATGCAGCACACAGCACTATGTATAGAAGTACAGTGGTCTCCCCTCCCTATGTGTAGAAGTATAGTGGTCTCCCCACCCTATGTGTAGAAGTACCATGGTCTCCCCACCCTATGTATAGAAGTACAGTGGTATCCCCACCCTATGTGTAGAAGTACCATGGTTTCCCCACCCTATGTATAGAAGTAGGGTGGTCTCCCCACCCTATGTGTAGAAGTACCATGGTTTCTCCATCCTATGTAAAGAAGTACAGTGGTCTACCCACCCTATGCATAGAAGTACAGTGGTTTCCCCACCCTATGTATAGATAGAAGTACAGTGGTCTACCCACCCTATCTATAGAAGTACAGTGGTCTTCCCACCCTATGTATAGAAGTACAGTGGTCTTCCCACCATTATGTATAGAAGTACAGTGGTCTACCCACCCTATGTATAAAAGTACAGTGGTCTTCCCACCCTATATATAGCAGTACAGTGGTCTTTCCACCCTATGTATAGAAGTAGGGTGGTCTCCCCACCCTATGTGTAGAAGTACCATGGTCTCCCCACCCTATGTATAGAAGTACAGTTGCCTCCCCACCCTATGTATAGCAGTACAGTGGTCTTCCCACTCTATGTATAGAAGTACAGTGGTCTCCCCACCCTATGTATAGAAGTACAGTGGTCTACCCAATCTATGTATAAAAGTACAGTGGTCTTCCCACCCTATGTATAGAAGAACAGTGGGCAAAACATTGGTAAAAGCTCAGATTTGGTTTGGATAGTGTTGAACTATTTTCTTGACCTTTTTAAAAGAACAGATTACAAGGACAGTGTGCTTACTTTGGACAATGTTTTGTTTTATGTAACAGCAAAGACAAGTTGGAATTGGGGATTATTCCAAAAGAAGACTGTGTTTTGCAAACTGTAAGTTTAAGCATCAATACTTTTCATTTTTAACATTGACAGAAGTAAAGAAGATATATGACCAAAACGCCATCATTTTCAGATGCTTTTTAGATAGAATTGGATGATAATTGTTTTAACATGTGAAATCAATCTTGATTCTTAAAGATTTGGGTAGTTCTTGGGTTGTGGTTAAAGCATTCAAGTAATGTAGTTTCTTTTGAATTATTGTGACCAATCTTCTTAGGGGGCTAGAACTTTACACATACTTCTCCTGTGTCTTTTTCAATCAGCTTTTATTCGTTTGATTGTTTGTGTAAGATACTAGCTGATTTATTTTGTTGCCTTAAACTTTTTGTAGGTGACCCCTACTGTGTCAACCTCCCAGAACAGCTCATCAGGACCTGTAATTTCCTTAGCAACCAATAGCAATCAAGCTCGAGTAACATCCACTATAACATTTAATACAAGTCAAGGAACTGAGGTACCTAAACCCAACAGCATGGTGTATTTGAAGTTATCAGATTCTAACCTGGGCTCATTTGTGGACAATAAAAAGATCGAATCTAACTCTAACAGTGGGAATTTAATGACGCCACCAGTTGTTACTAGGAGGAGCTCTATTGGTAGGGAATCACATAGAGAAAATAGAGCCTTTGTGGTGACATCCTCTGACAGTTTTGAAGCTGCTGAAGATGCTGATTCCAAGGAAGGGAAGTTGTCTGAGCAATGTTCAAATGTGAGTCCACTGGACAGATCATATTTTTTTGCTGCCACTGACCACACAGGCAAATCTATCGCACTACATATTGAGAAAGGTACATCATTTAGTGGTGATAAAATTCAAGTGGTTGAATCTGCACAAACGAAAGCAAGGTCTCATTCCTTACCTGCTGGTGAAATGGAAAGCTTCCAAGGAATAATTAATGCTAAAGAGGGAATCAAATGTAAAACTGAAGCAACAATTGAAATGAACCAGAATTCTGATACAAGATTTCATCTGGGAAGTGAAATGGCTACTGTTCAACTTGATCTTAATGCAAACACTTCAAAGGTAATTCCACCTTTTATTTTATCAACACCAAGTACTTCAGATAATTTATCAACAAGTAATGTTTTGACGGATGCCGACAGTGGCTCAAGACAGCCAGTGGCAACTCACAGACCTGGAGTGAAAGAACCGGCATCATTTTTGTCCAAAGCATTAGAACCTCATCTTCATAATCAGCACAGTCATTATAAATCAACATCAATAGGCTCGACATTACTGGAAAGCAAACCCTTATCAGAATTTAGTGTAGAGCAAGGAACGAAACCTGGTGTAAGTTCTAACTATGAGCCTGAAACTAAACTTTTAGTGGCATCAAAAGCAAATGAGATGGGTCCAACGACAACTTCAAGCATAGTTATTCCATCTAAGCATCATTATGAAGAAGTTACATCTTCATTTGCACTTTGTCCCAATGAAAAAGGTGAAATAACCATCATGGATGCACCCAAAGAACCTGTAACTACAATGCAAGAGCAAGATCTACCACCACGAAGGATTTCATATCTCTTGGCCACCCAACCTGGATCACCATCACAAGTCCCAAGCCTCACAGGACCAAAGTTGTGGTCATCATCAAAAAGGCCTCATTTATCTGCCGCATTGTCGTCCACTCTGTTTCAACCAGTTATGATTCAAACTCCCCAAGGAAATGACTTGTTGCAGAATTCCATAGCAAACGAGGTTGAAGAAGGAGCAGTAGAGTGTATGGAGGAGGGAGAGGTAAAGTAGCTATTAATTTGAACCACTGAGTGACAACAAATTGGTGGAATAGTGTTACATATCTTTGTGTTTGTAGTAAATGGGGCAAGTAATAATTGTGATTTTTTCTCAGAAGTATTCAACTTGGTTATGTAGACTAAAAAGCTCTACTTAAATAATTTTAAAGTACTTAGAAAGAATTGGAGTCAGTTAATAATTTGCCCAGGGCTCTGATAACTGGACATAGCGTTGAAAAAAAAATTTACTGAAAAATATTTGTGGAGATTTGAGGATGCATTTGCGAGATGGACATACATCAGGAGTATAGTATCTTCAAGGACATAAGTTATTACACAGCTCTCTATGCAGGATATTTATTGAGCAGTTAGAAAAGAACAATAATATTACTCATCTCTTTACCTGAGGAATTGGTTGTGTAGTTTGTGAAGATAACAAGTTATTACCCATCTCACTATGTAAGGTACTCCTTGAGTTATTTGAAAAAAAAAGAGATACATCATTATGCTTGATTTGGACAACTCAAGCTTGAGGTGTTTTGTGTTTTGATGATCGTAGAATAGAGTTGTGAAAGAAGCTGATACTCCATTAAGGGGTGCTATGACAAAGGGCTAAAGCTAACAACATCAGCTCCATACTCTGCTTAGTGGATGACCAGAATATTTCAGCCATGAGTGGTTCAAATCATACTGAGGGAGGGAATAGTAGGGCATAAAAAATTGGCCAGCTGTCAGGCTGTCACTGGTTCATTACTCATCAATGTACGGTTTGCAATTTTGTCTGTGTACTTCATACAGAAGTGAAACTAAATTCTTTAATAAAAGTTATTGTTTTGAAAGACAGTGATTTGATCAGTTCCTGATTTTTAACATGAGAGAAATAGTTGTTTTGCCACTTTGAGACACCTGTTTAACTTGACAATGTTTGTATAAAATATTACATCCTCATGTAGTTGTAGAAAAGGTTCAGAAACTTGTATTTAATAGAGTCATTGATGTATGATTGACTCATGCCTTCTTTGTTACCCGTTCATATCACATGCAATATACTTACGTTTGCTAGGATTATTCTGAATCGGCTGATCATGTCTCGTACCCACGCCTAGCTAGACGCATTTCATACTTGATGGCCACATCTTCATTCGCATCACCCAAGCACATAGTCACTATTGAGGCTGTAAGAGAAGAAACAGATCAGGTGAGACCATGCCCTGCAGCGGAAACTCTTCAAGTTTTATTAACAAATGTTACTAGAACATTTTATTTGTTTTGTTATTGCATCAAGTTATGTTTTTGTTGAATGTGAAAGGTTCACTTTGAATGAATAGAAGTTGGTAGTCACAGCTTCATGGTCATCTCTTTTTGTTTGTAGCTTAGTGAGCTTTAATTTGACATAAATTTAAATCTTTAACAGTAAACTTAAAGATTGTGTTCTTAAAGGTGAAAATAAATAGTAATTAACCTTATGTAAATCTACGGCTTTTAAATTAAAATTCTTTAATTTTGAGTTTTAAACTAATAGAAATGTTAAATTACATCTGTATCAGGAGCAACTGCGGATCAGTGGATTAACATTTTTATTTGAGGTATCGGTTTATTTTTCCCATTGTGTTATCATTTGCACGTTCCTAAGAAATTTTACAAAGTACATTTTTCATATGTTTAAAGTTAAATTCTATTTAATAACTTAAATGAGCACACTTTAGATTCGAGTAAATATTTGTTATTTTTGTCCTATCACATTCCATTTGTACAGTCTTATGTGATAATTATTACACTGCTGCCAGAAAAGGCCTACGATGCATTGGAATAAGGTGTGAAAATCGGAATTTGAGGGTGCAAGGGGGAAGGCTATCTATACTACGTTAGCCAATTTAGTAAGATTCTAGTCTGATTTGACGGAGGTTCAAGCTCAATACACAGGATGCCACATTACTAAAAGGAGAAGGGCTGTCTTTTCTATAGAATATTCTAGGAACTAAGACCTTTTCTTTTTGGACAAGAAATTCAAACTTCTGGTACAGTTCCTCGATTGCAGTAAAGATTCAAATATAGCTACCCCCCAACGATAAGATAGAATGGGGATTTGGGAGAGTTGGTCTAGTCGCAAGTGTTCATGTTAGCGTTGTGTCAGTTTGCATTTTGAAGAATTTCACAGTTGCTTCCACCATCTTCTGTATACCAATCATTTTAACGAATTTTCTTTGGAATTTAAACTGTTAAACATGGGATGTTTATAGAAACTAGAACGTAAATGTTTCATCCACCCACTGCTAAAACACCAAGCATTACAGACAACTCGAGCAGCTGTAACAGTTTGTGATGACTAATGATTTTGTGATGTGAGTTGATGAAGGCACATTGACAATCACTACAGACACCATGTTGGCAATTTTCTGAAAATAACGACTGTGATCTTTGTTTTGAATGTCGTGAGGTGAAGGTGCAAGCACCTAATTGACTTGCTATGACTTTCGACCAGATTTTTTCATAACTATTATACATTTTGGGTTACTGTCGAGTTTTGTTTTCAGGTTACGAAAGAAGGACTTCTTTGGAAAAAGCAAGATTTAGCTGATGGTGGAAAGGTGAGGAAATTTTCACATAATTTATTACTTCATCAGCTCTAGCTGCATTTTCATGGAATCATTTAAACTTGTCGCAGGAGTTAAGTTTTACTGTATGTATATCTAATTGTTGAACTATGTGAATTATTTTTTTTTATTTTTGTTCTAGTTAAAATTTGGATTTATAAAGGAAATAGTTTGAACTGCTTTTGAAGTATTTTACTTGCAGGAATATAAACCTAGCTTTTCACGGAGAATGTTGAACTAACAAAAGAATAAAATAAATTCAGAATTACTCCAAGGTTTCGGCGCATGAAGTAACACTTTAAATTGCTGATATCATAGAAAAAGAAAAAATCCACAAATGTTTTTTATTGTGTCGCGAATTTGTGGAATAGTTTATTAATTATTTTTTTGATAAATAGATATACGAGTAAAGAAATTATTGCAAAATATTAGAAGTTGAATTACAAGACACGATTTTCTTAATTACAGCGGTCGAGTGCAAGATCGTGGAAGCCAGTATTTGCCGTGCTCAGAGGGCATGTGATCTTCCTGTACAAAGATAAGTCTGCCGCAGCTCAAGGTCACAGTCTTACTGATGAGCAACCCATTAGTATCAAGTCCAGTATTGTCGACATTGCACATGACTATACTAAAAGAAAAAATGTTTTTCGACTCACAACTTTCAATGGTTCAGAGTATTTGTTCCAGGTATTTAATAAATTGGTTGTGCTTGACTGTTCTAATCTTGAAAAAAGTGTTTTTGTTTTGAAGTTTAAATGGATAAAGCTATATCGAAAGTGATAGCAGTTACAAAACTTGTTAGGCTGATGGTGATGGTTATGGTGGTGATGATGATTGGGTAGTGATGGTTATGGTGGTAGTGCTTATGGTTATGGTTAAAGATCTGATGGCGGTGTTAGTGATGCAAATTTTATGGTGGTGGTACTTGTTTTTTGATGATGTTCATGGCTATGGTATTGATGCTGATGGTTATGGTGGTGGTGCCGATGGTTATGTTGGTGGTGCTGATGGTTATGGTGATGGTGCTGATGGTTATGTTGGTGGTGCTGATGGTTATGGTGGTGGTGCTGATGGTTATGGTGTTGGTGCTGATTGTTGTGGTGGTGCTGATGATTATGTTGGTGGTGCTAATGGTTATGATGGTGGTGCTGATGGTTATGATGTTGGTGCTGATGGTTATGGTGGTGGTGCTAATGGTTATGTTGGTGGTGCTGATGGTTATGGTGGTGGTGCTGATGGTTATGTTGGTGGTGCTGATGGTTATGGTGGTGGTGCTGATGGTTATGGTGGTGGTGCTGATGGTTATGGTGATGGTGGTGATGGTTATGTTGGTGGTGCTGATTGTTATGGTGGTGGTGCTGATGATTATGGTGGTGGTGCTGATGGTTATGATGGTGGTGCTGATGGTTATGTTGGTGCTGATGGTTATGTTGGTGGTGCTGATGGTTATGGTGATGGTGCTGATGGTTATGATGTTGGTGCTGATGGTTATGGTGGTGGTGCTGATAGTTATGGTGATGGTGCTGATGGTTATTGTCGTTTGGTGATGGTTATGGTGGTAGTGAAATGATGCTGTTTTCTCGCTAGAAAAGAGTAAAATTATTTTTCAGTAATCTAATTAAATGTTATTCCCAACCTTCCTTATTTAGACTGAGGACAAGGAATCTATGATGTCATGGATTGGATCAATACAGGCTAACAATAACCCAGATGAGGATGTGAGCACACTTTGGTTGTTGTATACATCTGTAGAGCTAATTTAGTTGGAATGTGTTGATACCATAAGCAAAATTTATATTGGGCGAATATGCAAAAAATATGACCTAAGAGATACCTCAAGATTGCATTCAATCTCCCTACTCTTTATAATGCTGATGAATCTTTGAAAACGTTCCAAAATACTCAGATTCATCGTTGAAAATGTGTTTTTAATCAATTTCTTTGAAAAGTCGGTATTTGTTATTATTCCAGTAACAATCCTTAAAACTGTTACCTAATACATTAATTAATGTTTGAGTTAAGATTTTCTACTTTGAACAGTATCTCTTACCTATCGAAATTTAATTTTCTTCCAACAGGAAAGGGGTATTACTAGTCAGAGTTTAATCATCAGAAAAATGAAACATCTTGAAGTTGAAAAGTATGTATTGATGTATATTATCATTCTTAACATCATTAATACTTTCAATGTTATTATGGTTATAACTATTATTGCTTTGGTTAAACCAAACCAAAGATTGTATCCTGCCAAGTAAATCTTTTTCGTTGATGTTTAGTTATATATTGCCTGCACGTTTTATTCTATTTTAAAAACTCTCTCATACTCTCTCTCTCTCTCTCTCTCTCTCTCTCTTTTTATACATTCTTAGATTCGTTTGTACCCTTTTATTATATTGGTTTGCACAGTAAATTATTTTATGTTTTCTGCAATATAAGCATTCAAATATGTTATGTTGTTTTATTGTATATGGTCAAAAACTTGCTGTAACTAATTTAAGTAATTAAACACCATCAGTGTGATGATGGGAGTAGAAACTGTCATAACAAGGAAATGTAAGGAAGTTAGGTACTAGTCCAAGTCATTATACACCATCGGTGTGATGATGGGAGTAGAAACTGTCAAAACAAGGAAATGTAAGGAAGTTAGGTACTAGTCCAAGTCATTATACACCATTATTGTGATGGTATCCTGCCTTAACAAGTTAATGTGAAGTTATTATAAACTGGTTAAGATCCTTATCTTTGGTATGTCCTATCTAGAGTTTCGATACAGGTATGGTGGGGCCCAAAGTTTCTATCATCCTTCTTCTTAGTTTTAGAATGCATTTCATAAAGTTCAACCAATATCAGAAATGCACTTCAGGTAATAACGGTTTATTTCATCAAACTATAAGTAAAACAGAGAAAAAATACAGATATTCCTATTTATGCCTTAGTTGATCCACATCCAAATATTTTTTTAATCTATTATTAGGAACAATAAATGTCACAAATGGAATGCTGCGTCGGTGTTTCTATAGAAACAGTTTTACAAGTAGTTAAATTTTACACCGTAGTAAATGAGAAAAAAATTAAAGAAACTGACGTTTCGGACTGTAGTCCTTCGTTGGAGTGAATTAAAACTATTATTAGGAAGTCTAGCATTATGTTCGTAACCAAATCTCCGTATTTGTGTCCGACAATTAAAGGATTTATTCAATTTACTTTCCTTGTTTTCTCATCTGATTTTCCCCAATCGTTGGTATATTTGGCTTTGACCGATTGAACACTTTTAGCTTGCAATAAACTCAAGTTTAATATTTTTATGCAAAAAAATATTTTAAGTCTAACTTTTAAAAAGTGTTTGACAACTTTTTATGACTTTCTAGTGCAAAAAACTGAACTTCTGTATTTGGTATGTGAAAGTGAAAGTGCTGTTTTCACTGTCGCGTAAATTTTTATTTTTTACATTTTAAATGTAAAATGTTGACTTGAAGAAATGGAGACACATCCATTCCTGGCATTGGCACTTATCTTCGTTAAACTTTCGTAAAAGATTTCAAGATTCTTAGATTTTGTTTCATTTCTTTACCTTCATAGCTCTTTGTCTTCCCAAAGTGGTCATAAGCTTTCTCCGCCAGCTAGCAGCAAGATGTCAAGTATCTCAAATCTTAAGAAGAGTTTGTCGTTTAAGAACATCTCTGGTGGGCAGTCCTTGCCGTTTAGTCAGCACAAGAAAGGTAATTATTACGTCAGACTAACCCAACTTAAATTTTTTGATTATTACAAATGTTCATAATTGTAAATCATTTTCGCCAAAACAAATGGTTTCTTGAATCATGACTCCTGTTATTTTGTTACACGTTTGAGTTCTCTGATAGATCATGACGTCATATAAGGAGCAATGTTTCGGCCGATCTAGCAAACGCAAATCGTATAATATGTAGTATGCGCCTAATCATGATAAAAAAATGAGTTGTGGCGAATTGTTTCAGTATGAAGAATAAGGAAGCAGACATTGGTATCTATCCAATTCCTGTTTTTCAACACTAGCTGGTCAAAAGAAGAAAGATGAAGGTAGAGATGACAATCTTTCAGCTTCGTAACACTCAATCTCATTGAATCCAAACATGTCAACATTTTGTATTTCTTGAAGCGTTTTGACTTGCTGCTCTCAGAGACAACAAAGGCGCAATAGTAGAGGAGAGATAGTCTCGGTGCATAACATAACAATGACGGAAAAATAATATTTAGAATAATTTGCAAAGCTTGTAACTAAACAAAGAAACTTTTAAGACAACTTAAACGTTACCTGGATATGACTGAAGCCCCACAAGTTGTTGCAAACACTCAGTTTTTAAATGCAACTTTCAAAATTGAGAGTAATGGGGATTTTAAAACAATTTTGTATTTCACTCCACCATTACCGAGATTTTATAAAAAAAAGGGTAAATGAAATGAGTTGAAGTGTGAAATGTTTTTTTTGATCCATAAACCCTGATGTAGATAGTTTCCACTAGATGTAGATCTAGGCATAGTTTATAGTCCTTTGTTCACCTTCTTGCAGGTGATAGCCTAAGGAATCATTGGAACAAAGCAAGTAAAAAGAGGAAAAAACCTGCACCTTCCGCAACATCTTTTCCAGCTGGTAAGTGACAACAGATTCCCTAACCACCAACAGCCTCTGCATAAATTATTTAAGATATTTTTAGTTTTAGTACAGGCCCATATGTAGGAATTTTTGTGGGTAGGGGGGGTGCAAGCGAGTGACGAAGGCACAAATACTTTTATTTATTTTTTTTATTATTAAGTTGAATTTGAAATGTTTATTAAATAATGCTTTAGCATCATTTTGAATGAGGTAAATATTAATTTTGATTTCAATTCAGTGAGAAATGAATTCCAGAAATGTTTCACCAATTTGACAGTTGCGCTACAAAGCGCACCTGATAGAATTGTTATTGCCTATATTGGATTTCGACAAAAGACCTTCAAAAGAGAAAGTGAATTTTTTAATGTTAGTTCTGCATGATTGGGATCTATAATCATTACGCTGTCTAGTATTGTAAGAGTGAAACTTAGAGTTTGTTTCAAGCATGCTTAGAAATGTTTTGGGAAGTAATTTGTGGTGAAGTGAGTACATAAAAATACCAACTTGTTGAAGATGAATATTTTTCAAGTTAAGAAGCTTATTATCAATAAAGAGAGGAGAAGTGAAAACAGGTAATAAAGTTAACAGTTAATCAAACAGTTAATGTAGTAATCGTAATGACTGTGGCAGTGATAAAAGTCTTAATGCGTATAATATTTCTACAGCTATGTTTTTAATGCATATAATGTGATAGTTGTACATCTCTGTTCTTCTCTAGAGTCGCGAGCATCAGGAGCAACTCAAAGCTTTACATGATAACCAAGATGAGAAATTTGAACAAAGTGAGATTGGTTAGTGTTAACTTTTCCTTTGTGTAAAACAATTTTCTATTTTCCATAAAATGGATTTCGTTGTTAACGTAATTTTAATAGTGTTATTATGTTACTTAGAGAGATTTTGCATCTGTGCAGCTCGTAAGGTCTCTTGAAACGGGGTCATTGGCTATTTTACCGTTTGCTATTGCTCCTTTTAACGTAATCAAACTTTTGTTTCAACTAACCAACTTTCTATTATAAAACTACAGTTTACAAGACAAACTTTGCATTGAAACCTTTTCCAAGTTTTTAAAGTGTACATATCCTTATCATGAAGGGCACAACTGAAAGTTTTATACCCATATTTAAAACACTGTCGTTGCGTCTAACTGCATTAGAAATCGAGAATTAATCTCGCACAAATAGAAATTGGGGAAGTGTAACCTTAGCTTATAAAGGGAAACCAATTATTGAAACAAGCTGGATATTTTGTTTCATAATAGACAATAGACTGTCAGATGATTAGTGTTCTTTTCTACCCGGCCACAAATAGAGTACCAGTGTCTGCTTTGAAGCTAACCTGCTGCGGATTAGTGTCCCGTCCAGGGGGAGTCAAAGAGACTCCCACTGCCTAGCACTATAGAAACCGGAAATAAGCAACGCCCATCGAATCATTAGTCCCTTAAAGAATTTAGCTAGCTAGCTTTTATCTGATTTCTACAAGAAGTTGCGGGAAAACATCAAATTGAAAGTGAAACTCAGGTGTTTCGAAAAGTATCACTCAGGTGGTTAGTGTGGCATTCGCCTTTTACGTGTCTGGTATTTCGAAAAGTATCAGTCACGATTTGTCCATAAATTTTAGTAAAACGCCATATGACACTGGTAGAAAACAAATGGTCAGGTGACTTCACATGTATGCGTAAGAGTCGGTAGACGTTCCGTCGATTTGTTAAAGGCTTAGTGGATCGGAAGTCGATTAGCATCGCTTCGTTTAAAAGAAATTTATTGTGATGTTTGTGCAAAAGATATTCCTATTATTGCGTTCCGCTATTTCCCTATACCATTCGGATATCAATTGGTGGTGTTTATAAGGTTCCAGTTCAGTGCACATGGTGGTCAGTTATACAAAAGAATATTATTAGAATCTAGTTTGAATCTCATTATTTGACCTCCATCTGTAATTGTGTTATATCCTCGTGGGACTTAGTGAAACCCAAGAATACTGCTGTACACTTTCAAAGTCTTGGAGGCAAAACTGGACTGATAAACCAAAACGCACGCTGATCTCCATGTTTTATGTTTCTTTATTGCCAGATTGTGTAGCAACCATTCACGAGAAGCACGAGCTGCTACTGAAACATCAGCATGAAATGGAGGAGATTCAGCGCCAGACAGATCAGCAGGTTGGCTGCTACTTATAAACTAACGATAAGCGTATATTATAATGCTTTGCCTTTTTATTATTATTATTGTGACTTTGGAGACGTCTTTGAAGATAAATCATTGCTTTTAAAAAAAACAATTTCCTAAAGAAAAAATAATGTTGTTATTAACAATTTTTGCGATTATAAACAAAGTGTCATGAATCATCATCATCATCATCATCATCCAATTTTAATCCGAGTTTATCCCCGAAAACGGGGGTGGCCAGATTTACCCCACTCTAAAAGCAATCTCTCCAACTCCCACTCTCCATCTCCCTCGATTCAAGACATCCTCCTTCTCCAAACCAACACTCTTGCTCTCCTCCACTTGCGTCTTCCACATCTTCTTTGTTCTTCCTAGATTATAAACAAAGTGTATTATTGTGAAAGAGGAAAGTGGAAATTATTCGGGATTAAATGAAATTCAAACACTTGACAATGGGGGCAATGCCTTCCTAAATATTGGACTGGGATTATCTTGTTATTATTTTTATTTGGGATTTTCCTGTATATCATTGAAAGAAGAAAAGAAAAGCTTTTTTAGAAAATGTGTGGTACAGTTATTTTTAAAATCGTTGTAAGGTTTCACAGGGATTTGGTGACAGAATAAAAGAAAAGTTGTTTTAAAAGAATGTATGGTACAGTTATTTTTAAGTTCGCCGTAAGGTTTATCAGGGCTTGGTTCATGACAATGCCTACATAGTTGCAAATGGCGGGCATGTCTAGAAAATTGGCGGTAAGTGTTTGGAATATTAATCCGTTTGTCTTCCATTGACTAAATTCTGCCTTTCCCCTCCCCTCCAAACTTGGAGTGCTCTTATCAACTGAGCTATGAAGTGATAACTGTTTGCAAGGAGGTCAGTTGTAATGGGTCAATTTATGCAATCTAAAAGTGTTTAACAGTTATGAAAAAATGAGTTTGTTTAGTTATTGTTAGCGATGTCATTATGAAACGATCTTTGCCTTCATACACTTAATTTTAGTAATTGCAAAGATAAGCCTGATAATTTAAAAACACTCAGCTAGGTTGGCACCCGTGGAGTCTTGCAGTACTCTTTCCACCTGAGCCACCAATGAACAACTGGGCCATGGGAGCACAGGTACTAAAATGGCCGCGTGAGATTGAACAAGAGTCCTTGAGGTAGACAGCTTCAGAGTCGAAAGTGAGCTTTTCGATATTACGAGAAACGATTTTTCCTCCCTCAGTTTCAAAATTCATTTCTTTTGTCAATAAATGTAGTTATAACTAGTTAAATATTTAAGTTTTTGGTCTTTGTGATTCATCCAAAATACTGTTGCTATTAGTGTTTATTCTTAAAGACGACATGTTGATTTATTAAGTTAAGCAATTCTGTCTACCCACACAAGCTACCCAGGCCTGCGCGGTCATTTTAATACCCAGTTTTTTACTCGTTTTTGTAGTGGACAATATAAGAGTTCAACCTACTTTCTTTTTTTCCAATTATTCGAGTCTTTTTTGCAGGCAACAGAAGAGCTCGCGCAGTTACAGTTGCAACAATCCCAAGAAATAGTTGAACACATGAAAACCTACTCAAATAAATTGTTACAAGAATTTACCAACAAAGGTAGCATGATATATGTTATAACTCATGAATGATTTTTGGCTCTCTAAATCCCATGGAAAGCAATGGGGCACAAACCTTAAGAACCCTTAGGTCAGTTTTACCGCGTTAAACTTTACTCTAGCGAATTGAACAAAATTCTTAACATTTCTCATAGCTGTGAACGATACAGAGATATTTCGGTAATTGATCTTTATAACGTCCCTTTTTTGACACCTGTTATATATTACCAAATTTAACCGCCGCCTGGTTAGCCCAGTTGGTAAGGCGCCAGTCTGCTGTGCGGGAGGTCTCGGGTTCGATTCCCGGCCG
>JANCMA020091849.1:0-15188 GCA_024336925.2 Zoanthus solanderi | reverse complement strand
CAAATTTATCCACTCTGGAGAGCGTATTCAAATTTATCCGTTTTCGTGGATCAATTTATCCGGAGATGTGCGTATTAATGTAGACGGAAGGCATATCCGGAGAAAAATTGATGTGTTTTCAAATTTACCCGGGTTAGTGTGGACGGGGACTGAGAAAAATCCGCTTGATGTTTGATTTTTTAAAAGTGCTCGCCCCAGTCCTAAAAAACCAGGCCTCCCTGAAATGTTCCCGTCCAATCTTACCGCCCACACTTGGGTCTAGCAAATAGTGAGTGAATTGTTTGATCTTTTGAATAAATGAATTATTGCCATTTTTATCCGTTTTGCGGTCAATTTTATATCACTTTGACAGTTATATTTTAAAATTAAGATACCCAGGTTTCAAAAAAAAAAAGAAAAGAAAGGGATTTCAGGGCTAAAGACCGGCAGGCGGCAGAAATTGCTCAAGAAAGTGAGAGAGGAGCATTTCGCAATCGACGCCATGATGAATCAGTGGAGCACGTGCCGTCTGTTTCATCTGCAGACCAGCCTCAAAGTACTCCAAATTCAAAGCAAAGGCTAAAGGAATTGGAGAACATGTCAGCCCGAAAAAATTACTTAATAGTGGATTTATTAATATGGAGTTAGAATAAGGAAACTTGACTCGCAACAACAAACTCTAAGTAGCCTATACTCATGCGCTCTAAGTAAAATAAAAGTAAGACAAACAGAATTTCCCCTTGAAGCATCTTCAAAATTCCTTTGTCACCAAATTAATAGAATCATGCCAACGACTAGCTTGTAATGTTGTAAACTATTCCCCATTTTCAATTCGTTGCACGCCTTAGTGATAATAAAAGTACTTCTAACAACACCTCAGTTAAGATTCGACCCGGTTTTTCTCAAGTATTCTCAGTTTCGCTCAAGTTAATTCTCAAAGTTGATCCAAAGTTCCAAAGATCACTGGGAGATAATGGCCTTGTTGATCTACATCAGTCTGCCTGACACCAGAGGACGTCACACGCTTAGTGACAACACCCAGGAACTAATGTTATAAATGTTTGGTAATTTAGTGAAAGAAGTTAAAATTTTGGTAACAGTAAGTTATCTTGATTGCATAGGATTATGGCAACATACCTTCATATGTCATTTCTTGTAGATTCGTAACTTTTTTTCAATTGGTTGATAAAGTTTAAACATTATTAGAGTTTTGAATTTACGTTTATAAAAAGAGCTCTTGATATTTAGCAAAGTTTTTGTTTTTCCTTGCATTTCAACAGAATTAATTGCTGCAGATAATATCATACCCTTCTTTGAAACACCAAAGGATGTAAGAGTATCCGACCGTTGGTCTTCATATTATGGGTCGCACAGAGTGTTCGAATAAAGTTTCAGTTTTGGTCAAATTTGCAGAGGATGTGATACGCCTGGTGACATTACCCACGAATTAACTTTATAAAGGGTTGGTAAATTGGTGAAAGAAGGTAAAATTTGTTAACAATGATTTACCTCACTTCCATAGGATGTTGCCAACATAAGTTTATTTGTCATTTATTGGACATGGCGAAAGTTTTTTGAAATGGTTGATGAGTTTGAAAAATTTTTACCTTTTTGATTTTACGTTTATAAAAGGAACCCTCAATATTCAGAAAAGTTTTTGTTTTTACTTGCATTTCAAAAGAAGTAATAGCTGCAGATGAAATTATACCCTTATTTATCTTATATGAAAGACCAAAGGATGTAAGAGCAACTGACCATTTGTCTTCATATTATAGGTCCCACAAAGTGTTCGAAATAAAGTTTCAGTTTTCCTCAAATTTACAGAGGATGTGAGACGCCTGGTGACATTACCCACGAACTAACTTTATAAATGGCTGGTAATTTAATGAAAGAAGGTAACAGTTTGCTAACAATGATTTACCTCACTTGCATAGGATTTTCCAAGCATAAGTTCATATGTGATTTATTGGACAAGGCGTATATTTTTTGAAATGGTTGATAAGTTTGAAAAATATTTAGCATTTTGATTTTACGTTTATAAAAGGAATCCCTTGATATTTAGCAAAGTTTTTGTTTTTCCTTGCATTTCAACAGAATTAATTGCTGCAGATGAAATCATACCCTTATTTGAAACCCAAAGGATGTAAGAGCAACCGACCGTTTGTCTTCATATTATGGGTCGCACAGAGTGTTCGAAAGAAAGTTTCTTTTTTCTTCAAATTTGCAGAGGATGTGAGACGCCTGGTGACATTACCCACGAACTAACTTTATAAAGGGTTGGTAATTTGGTGGAAGAAGGTAACAGTTTGGTAACAATGATTTACCTCACTTGCATAGGGTTTTCCAAGCATCAGTTCATTTGTTATTTATTGGACAAAGCGAAATTTTTTTGAAAAGGTTGATAATTTTTACAAATTTTTAACATTTTGATTTTACGTTTATAAAAGGAATCCCTTGATATTTAGCAAAGTTTTAATTTTTCCTTGCATTTCAACAGAATTAATTGCTGCAGATGAAATCATACCCTTATTTGAAACACCCAACGATGTAAGAGCAACCGACCGTTTGTCTTCATATTATGGGTCGCACAGAGTGTTCGAAATTAAGTTTCAGTTTTCGTCAAATTTGCAAAGGATGTGAGACGTCTGGTGACATTACCCACGAACTAACTTTATAAAGAGTTGGTAATTTGGTGAAAAGAGGTAACAGTTTGGTAACAATGTTTTACCTCACTTGCAGAGAGTTTTCCTAGCATAAGTTCGTATGTGATTTATTGGACAAGGCGAACGTTTTTTGAAAAGGTTGATAAGTTTGGACATTTTTTAGCATTTTAATTTTACGTTTATAAAAGGAATCCCTTGATATTTAGCAAAGATTTTGTTTTTCCTTGCATTTCAACATAATTAATTGCTGCAGATGAAATCATACCCTTATTTGGTCACAGAATACAAATAAAGCTTACTAGCTATGTACTTTGCTACTGAAGTTTGAAGCTTTCAATGTTAGGAACACTCAGCTGGTAATTAGTTGTCACGGTGATGGCAATAACAGCGTAAATATTCGACAAACCATTTCATCATTCTTTTCGAAATTGCTCCCTGTGGCTGTGGTTATAGAAATTGAAATGTTATTGCAAGGAAATACATAGTAAATGTTCTTATCTGACAGGCTTCAATTAAGACAGTTTTATCACAGAAAGAATTTATCCTAGGTCAGAGAAGCTAAATGAGCTTTTTAAAAAAATACTAAATTAGTTAGGTTAACTTTTTTAATTTTTGAAGCAATTTTTGGTGCCTATTCAACCGTCAGTTTTAAATGTATTAATCTCACACAGTATTGTAAAAAAACATCGTTTTTGCAGTAACTTACGCAAAATAGTATTGATGTAGACGGTTCTCAATGAGTTAAGATCTCCTGTTTTGCGACTACGTGAAGTCTACTGCATTACTTTACGTTCAAAATAACGCTAACTTACATTAGATTTCAAACACAAATTTATATATTTGTTTGTTTTCTGTATATTAAGACTAAAAAAAGAAGGACGGTAATTGTTTATTTATTCATGTGGAACAGTTTATATAGATAGAACGGGTAGGCCGGATAGAAATGTCGAACATTTTATGACCGAAAATAGCGCTAATGACGTTGAGGGAATAAAACTATACATTTTGATTATGGACATTAGATTCGGTACATCAAAAGTGCAGCCGATCTTTCATTGGTCAACTATCTTCTTTGTACTAAAAATAATGATTTAAATAGTATTCAGTTCCTAAAAACTGGGATCTACAAAACTCATGCTTTGTAATGTTTTTTTTTTGTTATAGTATCAAAACTGTCATAACAAGCAATGTTGCACGGACATATGCTTTTTTTAATACTTTATAGTACAACGTCATTTTAATTTGCGGTTATGATTTAACCAGTTGCGAAGGATCAGCGAATGGTTTTTCATGCTTTCTTTTTTACAATTGCTTAATTTGCCTTCTAGCAGAGAATGGCAACCGCATTGTTGTTCCTTACAACTCGGATGTAGTACAAACCTGATTTCAATAATCGCTTTTCACTTTGAGTTCAGCAACAAATTTCTTCTACTTCTTAATTCCCAAATTAAAATGACAGTTTTTGGTTTTTTTCAAAACAACTGTAGAAAAACGTTTTTTTTAGTTTTACATGTAGAAAACCGTGTAAAACTTTTTTACCACAATCGCCCATTATTTTATTGAAACACCAACACAGCCTTTTATTGACATCGCATTTTTTTAGCTTTAAAACTGTTTTTAAAAAATTTGTCAAAGAAGTTTGCATTTTAAGCTTCCAAAATAATCCATAGAATTAAAAACCTATTTTACAAAACCTAATCTTTAACTATTCATAAACACATGTCTTGATAAATGAAATAAACCACCAGCGCCAGGCTAATTTTAAAAAGCTAAAATTGATGCTTTTTGAGTTGCAAGTCAACAGCTTACGATACATTTTTAAAAAAAACAATAATTCAAAGACTTTCGCAATTATATATACCGGCATGGTAATTTGGCATGGATTAATGTCTTAGAAGCAAGTGAATTTGTTTCTTTGCGAGTGCAAAATCTGCTTCATCTTTTCTTTCTTTAAGTGCGGCTGTATTTTGTTGAAGTCAAGTAGATCTCAGTACACAAACGAATGACAATTCAGCCAGCATGTGGTTGTATATAATCAGATGTTCATACATCTAAACGTTTTACTAAGCATAATGACAGTCTTGTCTCTAAATCAGTGAGCAATCTTCATTTAAAAAAGCGAGCAGTATCTCTTGAGCCGAAGGGTAAATGGTAATAAAATCAGTTGAGAAGATAACAATAAACGCGAAACAACATACTTTGTCTCGACTTTCCGCGCTGCTAAGCGACATACCATTTATTAATTTGCTATTATCAGAAACCACACGTGCGTGTGAATTTCAGGCGCATCTGTGTTAAAATAAATAAAAGATCTATAAACATTTGTTCTCGAACTAAGTAAACGACATTAAAAACCAAAGTTCTATGTTTTTCAAAACAACCTGTCTTGTTTCGATAGTATTTCTGTTAAACCCACAGTCATACCTTAAACTTCAAAGAAAATATGAAACAAGTTCTTTTTTTTTTTAATTACCCCCCTCCCCTCAAAAATACCCCCTCCCCTCCCCCTACCTTTCAGTTTCTTTATTATCTCAAAGAAGACGTACAAAAATGAATAGAGAAATATATCCTTGATTTAAGGAGAATTCTGTACAATGTCTTTAGCAAATGTCAAAGGCTATTCGTTAGCCCGCCTCTTTCCAAACAACTGCTCTTCTTGAGCCGGAGAAATAGCAGAGATGTGTCAAATTTCAAATTAAAATTCATAAGCAGTAACTATAGGTTATTTTTAGGTCAGTTCCGAATTTCTCTTTCCTCATTATATCCCAATATCTTTAATGCAACATTTTCATTACTGCAAAGAATAGCTTGCAAATTAAAGGTGAGAAAACTAATTAAATTTGCAATAACTGAAAAAAACCCAAACATTTGCAAAACATTTATATTCTATAAACATTTGAATTATCATTCCACTTACATAAGTGAAAACATTTGAAAATTTACTTTATAGTTCGTTCTGTTCAAATCCATTTTGTTTTTTGGTAGAGAAGAATACTTTCATTAAACAATTTCTACAATCTTTTTTTTTTTTTCAGTTTTATTTTATTGTTTTTGTTAAAGAGAAGTATATATCTGTTTCTGAAAATGAAAATTGGTGTTTATCAAAGTGGAAGAGGCCATACTATGTTTTGTCTTTGGACACTATTAGCAGAATATTACTCTGTATATTTTTCATCCCGTTTGCATTGCGACCTTGAATAGAATTGCAGAGGAAAATTGGATATAACAGATGCCTCTAGTCAGAAAAGTTCAAGCTACGCACCTACAGTACAATTGAAAAGTATTCACCTAGGCAACTGTCCTAGCACAGGTAACTAACGGTTTTAAAGTAGGCGGGCCACTTTCACTTAAAGTATGAAGTCAGGTGACGAGAGTGCAATGTATTGCATTTATAAGGAACATCTAAGCATCTCAGGTCACATTATTTTATCCAACGAGTAAAGAGGATAAGAAAAGCTATGAATCTTAACGCCATACCAGGTAAGAAATGTTTCGGTTCTTGTGCTCTAATGTTAATTCTTGTGTTTTTCTCAAATTTCTCTGCTAATTTAATTGAACCACTTATTTCTGTTAAAAGCTTGCACGTTTGAGGACATTTAAGGAAGCTTTAAAAATATTTTATGACCGTAAATTGTAACCTCTGATCACTCCCAACTTTCCCTTCATGCAATGATTATCACAATTTTTAATCCGTTTGTGCTTTCCTCCGGTACTTAAAATCTACAACAATATCAAAATACTTCAACTGTCATCTTTAATATTCTCATTAATTTTCTATCTAATTATGTAACCGTTTTAAAGATAATTTCTTAAGCTTTATAATAATAACAAAGGTTAAATCCTTAAAAACAAGCACGCTTTGCGGTTTATTGCAGCCTCAAAGTAGGATACTAAATAATGGATCAAAAACTTTCTTTTAAATTTTAAAGACGGGTAAAACATTAACCAAAAGAGATTATTTCATAAAGATCGTATTCATTAACAATTAGCTGAATGTGAAATCAATTAGATCCACTCGATCAAGAGTTTAAAGAAGCTGAAAATGTAGTTAAAAGAGACATAAAAAGCTGCAAGTAAAAGACAAGTAAAGACTGCTTGACGAGCACAATGTCCTACAAGAACCTGTCGCTCGAACAAAAGTTTTGTTTAGCGTCAGTGTCTCAGTGTTACTATGCTATTTCTTTTTGACATTGATTTTTTTGACATCCAGCTCTTAGTTCAGTCTTTTGTTTCTATAGATGTTTTCTAGATTCAGGCAAAGTTGAAACTTTTAGCTTCAGCTGGAAGCTCAAATGAGAGCAATGTCAAAGAATTGTTCTAATTTATTGTTTTTGAAGACTTACTCGTGGACCGTAAACTTTGACTACAATTTACTTAAATAGCTATTTCTTTCTCTAGTCAAAAAGAAAATGCTATACAAATCATCTTTTTCGTTTTGCTAAAAGCGAAAAAAGTTTATAAACTTAAGAATAGAATTTTTTCATCCAAAGTCTAAGTTTTTTTTTAAATTTGATCTCAAATTTTCAGCTTACAGAAAAATTAGGAAAAGTTTTACCTGTTTTTTGTTTTATCATTTCCATGGAAAACAATTTATCTGAAAGCAAACCGAATAAGATATTGTTGCAAAAACTTCTTGAACTACTGGCAATCCGTGAGTGACTGGTCAATGAAACTTTGAATCAAATATAAAGAGAAAAAATGTTCATACATTTTCTTTTCTTAAAGGTTCTTTCGCTGTCTAAAATTAAATCCTTATTTATTATTTTTGTAACGAAGCTGAGTGATTTTGAAACTATCGTATTAAAAGAGATGTAGTTTGCTTATTAATCTTTCTTAACTTATTTTGTATTTTGAAGCTTTGACTTCCACTTTGAGCCAGTTCTTAATTGAGTATATCTCAAACTGATTCTCATTGATTAGGTTCAGGGCGAGTTAACCAGCTGGGTGGTGTTTATCAAATGGGCAAGCCACTACCTCGTGAAGTCCGAATGGAGATAGTAAAACTAGCACAGATGGGCGTCCGTCCCGGAGACATAAGCCAACGATTACGCGTAACCCATGGATGTATCAGCAAACTTTTGACCAAGTTTTATCGCACAGGATCTATTGACCCGGAAATCAAAACTAACGGAAAAAGAAGCCAATTGCCTATGAGTGATGACGAGGATAAAAGAAAGTATCCTTCATGGTATGATTCACAGAAAATCTATTATGAAAAGAATAAAGCAAGACGCGAAGAAAGTTGGTGACTATTAGGCAAACCAAGAATAAAACTGATAAGTGACAGAATAGAACAGCCGAATCAAGAGAAGAGTAGAGTAAAATGACACAAGAATAATTGAACAGAATATAATAATGGGTTATATGGGCTAGAATAGAATAAAATAGAATAGATCAGACTAGAGTGATGGTATAGGATTGAACAGAATAGAATATTTAGATAGGACTCTAAATTTGATTAAATTTGATGCGATCAGACAAGACTATACTACAAAAGAAGTCTGGGATATGTTTCCCCCTTGGACGTTAGAGGGTTAACAGCAGATATTTATCTTTATAATCAGTGGCACTTTAGCATGACAGCTAGCAATATAATCAGTTTTACCTCAGCAGCTAAACGAAGTTAAAGAATCTTAGACATGGCAATTTTACTGACTGTTACTCTGCCTTCTTTCACAGCAACGAAAGCCCGTTTCGTAACATTCCAAAAGATCTTCAAGAATTCTTCATGCAACCTCCGCTAGTGTGTGGAACAAGCTCACAAACCAAACCAGCTGCAAACCCAGACTCAGTAAAAATAGAAGAAGGCTCACAGAACCCATCTAAAGTCTGTGCTGTAACATCAAACGATACAAGTGGAAATCGGTCGCATTGCGATGACGCGGTTAATACTTGTGTAAAAAAGATAGAAAACGAAGATGAGTCAGAATACGATAAGATAGAAGACATTGAACAGCAATTTGAACAAGAAGGTAAAAAAAAATCAAGACCGAGAGTCAATTTAATTCATAGATTTAAATTTATGCTTGAAAGTAAACTTCCGGAATGAGTTATGGTTTAAAATGCTCTTATAAAAAGAAAGGATTTTTTCAACAGGTTTTAGGTAACATATTAGCTGATTAAACTCACCGCATTTAACAAGAACAACGGTATATTTTTCGTATTTTAAAAAAGAACATATTTACGATATCTTAAAGTAAAATTAAGACACGACCTCTAGTCTTCCTCCCATCGTCATAACCATCATCATTGTTATCGTTGTCTTCGATTCGTTATTTTATTCATCCAATTCATCCTATTCATCACAATCATCATCATTATCATCAGTTATCATCATCATTTGCTTAACACTACAGAAACAGGCGGAAATAAGAGCGGATCCATTGGCCACTTGCGGCTCTTAAAGAATTTAGATAGCTTAGCAGCATAGTTAGATGTAGTGTAGATTGAAATAATAATAATAATAATAATAATAATAATAATAATAATAATAATAGTAATGATAATAATAATAATAATAATAATAATAATAATAATAATACATATCACTGAAACTGAACTTTTCAAAATGTTTTAATAGGACAGAGCCGGCAAACGTCATCTCTCCTTTATTCAGATTTTGATGGGCAAATGTTGTTTGTTGGAGCCCTTCCAAAGGGAAGACGCAGAAGAAAATTTACTGTTCATCAACTTCGCTTACTCAAAACGGAATTTCTACGAAGTCCTTACATTACAGAGAAGAAACGAAAAGAGCTGTCCGATTCATTGGGTCTTCCAGAATCCTCGATACAGGTGGGTTTAAGTTTTGAGCGAGAAACTCTTTTCCATTGATTATTTAAGAAATACTGACATGTTCTCCGTGCCTTCATTGCCTGGTGAAAACCGAGTCGAACGTTTGGGAGAATTCGAGAGCAGATCAGTGAGAATTCTCACAAACTTTGCCGAGGTTTTCACCAGGCCATGAAGGCACGGAGAACATGTCTTATTTCTTTTGTAAAATTATTATTTTCCGTCTTAACAAAGAGAAAGACTATATACGAAGCGAGCATGTATACTTAAATTTCTTTCATGAAACTGTAACTTCTTACAACTTGGAAACAGAGGCAACCATATTGCTCACGTCATTTTCGTGCTTCATAGCGCTATGAAAACACATGTACACTTGTAGTCCAATCAAAACGCACGTACTATCCAAATTATTTTATAAATCTATATAAGATATAGAGGATACTGCAGAAAGACCGTGTACAAAATGCCGTGATAAGTAGAATTTGTAAAGACCTGTTAATCCAAGCCACAAAACTGATAAATAGGAGTACTAAATGAATGGCTGACGCACTCGTGAAAATTAACTTGTTAGTGAGCCAATATGAGTAGGAGTTCGGGAAAAATAAATCACCTTTTTATACTGGTTCACTGACAAGTTAATTTTCATGAAGCACCTATGTCAGCCATTCATTTAGTATTCCTGTTTATGAAATTAATTTACGTTTTTAGAATCAATTTTAAAAAAAAAAAACTGAAAATGCTCAGGATAAAAATGCCCACTGTTTTAAATCTGTGTCATTTTAAAGGTTTTAACTTAAGTTTTTCACAACATAAAAGTTTTTTGATGGTATACCTTTTAAATAATTTCAACTGCTTTTTATCTAGTATTAGTTTGATTGAATTTTAGGTATCATTTTCAACATTAATACATCAGGTCTTAAAAAATAAAATTAACATTGTAATTTATTTGAATCTCTATTACAGATTTGGTTCTCTAATCGGCGTGCCAATTTAAGAAAACGGTGTAAAGACGAGCCAAGTGAAACAAGAAAAATGGGCCATTCGAGCCCAGGTCAGTGTTCGTGCACTGAACATCAAGATGGCGTCTCGTTCCCAAACCCCTTGGCGTTTTACTCCCCGTATGTCACGTGCTCGAACAGATACTACTATCCCGGATATTATCCATACCACCATAACACAAACAGTGGGTTTCAACCACCTCAGCCTTTGAAATAGCTAAACAAGAAAGGTTAATTAAAATAAGTAGTTTATATTTAACATCAGTTTCTACGACAAAGCTGTACAGACAATGTAAAAATAGTTGTAGATAATCAGTGTACATATTGGTATATTTGTAGCAAGCACACAAAAACTTGGAACATTAAGTGTAAGAATGGCGACACTTGAAGCAATAATGTATTCAGGGATTTTGCGAATAAAAAAGATTATTGTAACTTTAGCAGTCGGATGATATGAAGCCAATTAACAGGTAAAGGGTATGCTACAATTATGGCTCAGAGTCTTATACAACTTCAACATTTTTTTCCAAAATCGAGCTTTTTTTTTTTAAGAAGTTTCTACAATTTTGCAACTACCCATCATTAAAGAAGTTCAACATGCATTATTTGAGTCTATTGTTACCTTGGCAACACAGCAAGCATCCTTAAGGGGGGGACTTTGAATTAAGTTACTATTATTACAAACATTACTGTGTGAAATTAAAAGCTATATTTGCGATCGAAACTCCTTACACAGTTCTAGGAGACAAACCTCGTGTTAATTCGTGGGTATTCTTGAGATTTTTTGGTGATGAAAAAAATGTAGACAAAATTAAAATGAATGTTCGTGCCCGGCGTGAAATAAGTGTTTTGCTCGTGATGTGTAAGTAGCAAAACAAAGACTCTGGATTACGAGTTTAGGTTTTTATATATCTCCAAGAGTGATTTTATAGCTCATATACAGCACATCAAATAGGCGATTAAGCTTGTTACAAAACACCTAGTTTTATGTTGGAGATATGAGCAAGAACATTCAAAAGTAGTGTTAGGCCCCAATTACATGAGAAGGGCTGGCCCGGTTGAGCGGGGTGAGTTTTTCTAACGAGATCCCAGCCGTCCGCATAAAATCTGTAAAAAATTGGCTCGCGATTACATGGAAAAAATTCAGCCCGGTTTGCCGAGATCTCGGTAACAACCGTCCGGGATCCTGGCCAACCGGGCTGAAAATTTTCCATATAATTGCACAGCAGGGCTGGCCCGGACTAATAGTTGCTGGCATAATCAAGTTATTTGTCCACTCTTTTTTATAACAACGTCTAATTTTGGGGCTGAGGCCGAAAGTTCTAATTTGTTTTGGGAATTTCAGTCTCAAATGTTGTGAAATATATCATTAGTAAACGTAGTAGAAAGGTTTCGCAGTTCCGCCATATCGTAATCAAATACGAAACTCTCATGTAATACCGGACTGAAGGTTGTGTTTCAGCTCGCTCAACCGGGCTAGCCCGCGTTCCATATAATCAGGACCTTAATTTCGCCATTGAGTAATTAAGTTCAGCGCTCTCAAATTTTTGTCGATTAAATAAAAATAGCATGTTTTACCGGAAAAAAAGTCTGTAAATATCTACAATGAAATCTAATATACCAGAACTGGGCAATTTTTATAAATCTTAAAGTTTCCATTAAATTTAAACACAGCGAGAAATAGTTGCAATTGGTGCCGGAGACTAAATAAAACTCCTGATCATATTAAACTTTTTTACTCTTTTTGAGAAAGATTAGTGCAAATGAGTTTGTGATCATGAAATATGGAAAGAGCGAGGAAAAATGAGAAAAAAACCGATTTGGGAGTTTACTTAACAACAGCGGAGTAAACATTTATAAAAACTGACATCCTTCGAAAAGAGCGCAAAACAAGAACAGAACACTTACCTGCATGCAAACAAAGCCCTTCGGAATCAGTTTATTAATGATTATAATCTTTCGAGGATCCCTCAAAAATCAGTGAAAATTAATAGCACTTCTGCTTGGCTCCTGTGTAATTTAAGTTTTTATCCCTCACAAAACCGGACAAAACGAGCGTGAAACAGTTCATCTCACTGAATCCTTCCTGCAACACTCCCCTGCATTGCATTATCGGAAATTTGAAAAATTTTTGCGCGGGAGAGCCTTACCAATAGAGAATCAGTTTATAATTCTCGGACTAAGCTTGCATTCTGCCAAAAACCCGTTAGAGCAGATTTACCAGTTGCTAGAAGCTTCAGAATTGCAGAATGCAGCTGGCGAGACCAGGTACATTTGCTATTTCGGCCCTTTGTCCATGAATGGCAAACTACTGGTCGATCCACCTTACCGCGCCTAAGTTTAGTTTTTGTCAATTCACAGTGCCAATAAACAGTTCTTCGAAACTGGCAAGGTTTAAGCCTTCTTAGCCCTTCACGATGAGCTCAGGCACCAGCAAATGACCAAAATTACCCACAAAATACCATATTTTTTGTGTTTCATCGGTTAAACAGCTCTTTAGAAAATTAGTTCGCGATCACTGTACATGTCACTGTCACGCGAGCATCCTTCATGAGTGACATCGTCCCTGTATGCCATTCCAATACTGCCAGGTTTTATTTTGATAGAAATAATAATTTAAGTGACTCTTCCCTATCCGGCCGTCAACCTACGAGACCCTTTTCCTGTTGTCGGGCTAGAATATACATAAGACAATTCCAGCGTCCGTCCAAAAATAAGGAAAATGGTCTGCTGTTTTCTACTTATGAGGTAAACAATTTTTAGAAATCAATTTAAACTTGATTACATAAAAGAAATCGAGTGAAATCGGAAAAATTTGTTTGTTAATCATTACTAAACAAAAGTATTGTCTCTTTTATACGGAAGCCATTAGAAAATAGTATCCAATCATTTATATTTTGGATAATAAATTTTCCTGAATAACCCTCGCATCAGGAGGGAAACTCAAAGCTCAAATGTTAGAACTGACCACATAAAAAAACTTTTAGAAGTTTGCTTATAATTTAATATAGATAAGAACGATACAGCATGCATCAATTTTTGTCTGCGATGTCTATTAATATACTTGGGGCCCGATTACGTGGAGTGTTTCAGCCCGGGCTCAGATTTCAGCCCGTTTAGGGGGACTGAAACTCCAGCCTGGTTTCCTTGACAAATGGCTGATAAAATGAATTTTCTATTGAAGCCGGGGCCAACTGAACTTTCCAGCCCGGTTTACGCCTAACGCGGGCTGGGATTTCTAGCCCGGTAAAACGGGCTGAAATTTTGCATGTAATAGCACGGTGAAATTTTTGCTCGGCTGAAACGGCTGCTCTGCCGGTAGAAAAGGTCTTGGTACCAAGAGATTGCACTAGGCCTGGATCCTAGAACCCAGGCCTGTGCCTAACGTTAGTTTTGTCGTTTATCATCGTACACTTTTTTTTTTTTTTTTTTTTTTTTTGATAAGAACCTTTTTATAGAAACATGAGGTTGAAAATCGCCAAAAATTTAAGAACATGTTAAGAACATACTGAGGCTGAGAAAACGTGAAGAACATTTATTTATTATGATAACCTATTGCAAATAATTCATACAGTGTTGCTAAAAAATTTGCTTTTCGCGGTGGGCTTCTTGACTAAAGTTCGCAGATAACAATTTTACATGTACAAATCAATGTATACATAAATGTACCGCATACTGTACATGTATTATTTAAATTGTAAAAATCAGTAAAGATATTTTTAGAACATGTTTAAGAACATTTGAGGCTGATATCCCGAAAATATTTAAGAACGTTCAGCCTCAGTCGAAAAATTCGACTTTCTTATAAAAAAAAAAGAGTGTAGTTAGTTCTGTTATGTTGAATTTCAAGAGTTTATAGTTTTGCTATTTTGTAATCGTTACATCTGCAGCGTCCACGCCTAATCTGAATAGCGGAAATTACAAATTGTTGCGGTTTAGAGAAATTTACGCCAAAAGTTTGAATCTCGGCCCTGGATGAGTTTCATCATATAATCAAAAGAAAAAAATCAGCCTTGATCCGGGCTGAGAACTCCGGCACTCCGGCCCGAAAACTCTCCATGTCTCGGGCGCTTGAAGACCTTGAAGTAACTTGATAGTTCTAAGTTCAAAAGAGCATTTGATACTTAATAAAAAGCATTGCATTTCGAGCGGTAAGTCAGTTTTTCGTCAGTTGACATCCAATGCACACTTCATTTGCTAGGTACGTCCATTTGAAGTATTTGAAGCTTTTATTTTTCAGGGAGAAGTGTAAGTAAAAAAACCTTAATAGATGGAATAAGACTAATGAAAATTCTATATATATAGCTGTTTATTTTTATGTCAGTTTTAAATTACTAGCACAACAATTGTGACCGTTAAAAGACCGTTAATATAATATGACCAGACTACTGCATCATCCGATGGATTGAGGAAGCTAAAGTTAGTTTAGTGTGTCTGCAATTAGTTAAAATCTCAGTCCTTTTTCGGTGTCTTATTATTAGCACCGCTCGTATGTGCACGTGGACGTTTTTGAATAGACCATTTGATGGAAAATGGTTTACCAGCCTCTTTCAATTCCCAAATGTATTAGGACAAAGCCGTGCTTTTAGAATAGCGGCTTTTAATTTGTTATTTAAAGATATCTTTGGTTCCTAAAACGAGTTTTGAATTCATGTTCCGTCATATTGTCACGTAGCAAGTCGATTCTTACTTAGATCTTTTGTTTTGATCACGCGGTGACCCTTTGTGTTGTGTTTATTGTTTGCAATTGATATGGTAA
>JANCMA020091748.1:0-15189 GCA_024336925.2 Zoanthus solanderi | reverse complement strand
GAAACTATGCCTTCTAACTAATTTTAACGTACTCTTTCCATTTCTGAACATCATTTTGTCATATCTAATTAATTTAAAGGTGAAATGAAACAAATTTTGATTTCACATTAAACTGATTGAAAATAATGAAATATATAATCTGCCAGAGTTTTATGGTAGTCACGTGACCTCTAACTGCAAAGGGCCTATTACTTATCATTTTAAAATTAAATTGTTAAATATTAGAAGATCTTGTAGAGTACAAACAAGAAGATCCATTTAAATACACTAGGCACCCTTAAACAAAGAATAACTTCCCTCACCCCAGTGCTTAAAACAACCATCTTGTATTGCTCATGGCTTGGAAAATGGAGGACTTCTCAAGTGACGATCTAACACGGCTTGGTAAGGGATTTTTTGTTGGAAAAACTGCCGTCTCGTTTTCTTGCTGACAGATAAAATTTCTGAAGACATTTGCTTAGTTTTGGTGGCGACATTTTTTCAAATGGAGTTGCAAACTCTCTCTGTATTTGAAACCATTCTGTAAAAATATCATTCAACTTTGGTTTTCAAGTGAACAAGTAAGGTTATGCAAGATTAATTCGCATTTGTAAACAAAACTTTTCTCACTGGTTTTTATAAACCATTACCTTTAAACACAACCAAACCAAATTTAGTCTCTTTCTTTGTGTTTTCCGGGACTGCTTTATCATTAATTTAGATGATTTCTTTACTTGCCATGGATGCAAACTGGTTTGCCATTTTTTCACACGAGTTGCTCGGAGGTAAATACCAAAGGATATTCAGAAATTTTCCAATTATTTCCTTAGATTTCCTAACTCTTTCAAAGATTTCCGAAGAGTTTTAGAAAATTTTCAAAAATCCATAAAATGCATAAGAAACATTTTTTAAACATTTCCGAAGCTTTCCGAAAACTGTTGGATATTTATGATGATTTCTATTGACGTAGGCATAGGATAAATTAACAGAAGTAAAAAAAGTTATAAAATAAATGATTTATTAACCTCGCTTGCTCAGTCTGTAATGTAAAATATCAGACTTTGGTATTTTTTGTATGAACCTCACTGTCAAGGCCTTGGTCTGATAATTTTTCCATACAGATCTTGCATTCAGTTAATAATCTCTTACTGATACTATACGCAGTCCTAAATATCTTTCTCGTTTGCCTCATATGTTGTCAATGTCTACAAGCTGCCTGAACACCACTCAGTTCCTAAACGCTTTTTCCCTGTGCAAAGTAGTTTTGTAGAGAAAAAAAAGTTAAAGAATATGATGAAAATGGTTGCCAAGCTTGTTTTTGAAGGTGAAACGAAAAAATGAAGACCAAAAGAAATCATGGAAGGAACTTGTAGAAAAAGATATTGCAGGAAAATAAATCTAATTGTTAATGAACTTGCCTCATAATCAGGAAAATGGGGATGATGAAGATTTGCTAGAGTGCAATTTGAGATAACGTAATAATTTCTGTGTGCATTTCAGAATTAATTTTAAAGTACACAGTGTCACACTAGCATAGGATGTAAATCAGTTTATGAAGTAAGAACAGCTTGAGTATTCAATAACTAACCATTTATTAACTTTCCTTTCATACTACTCTTGCTGTTGATGTTCATAATATGAGTTCCTTTTAGTAGGTTTTCTGTAAGCTGAAACGTGTTGCTAAGGCATTGAAGAATGGAGTTCATAAAACACTGCAACAATGACAACAGTAACAATAATTAGTTTGGTAAGCATGCATTAATCATACATCAGAAAATAAGCCTGAAATAACACAAGCTTTGATTGGCATAGTTCTGTTAATTTATAAAACTGAATAGAAATCACAGGATGACATCACACAATGCATAGAAGTTTTTTACAAGGATGGAAGTGATGCAATATATCAAACACGAGAGACAGTGTTTCATGACATTTCCAAACACTGAGAAGAGAGTTGAAAATACAATGTGCAGTGGAGAATTTTTGACGATATTCAAGGTATTTGGAAATGTGATGAAACACTGTCTCGAGTGTTTGACATATCTTCTCAATTGAAACCAAAACTAAGGAGAAAATGGAGAAATAAAATCGTAAAAATATATGCCAACTAAGATCACATTTCCAAACCATGGTCACAGTTATGATTTCTTTTGCTTTAACTTGATGAACTATTAATGAGTTTGAGAAGGTATTTTCCTACAGGAATAAAACAGCATTGCTTATGTTTCTAGACAATATTAGAAAACCCGCTATGAAATGTAAAACACTCGAAAAACAGAGAGACTCATAAGGTTTTAGAGTGGCAAAAAGAATGCAGTTCCCTCATGTTACAACTTACAGGGATTGCAGGGCTGATTTTTCCTCAGGGTAAATTGCCCAAGCCATTCCTATACTACAGTAGGTTTCCCACTTAAGGCAGTGAAGGTTTTGATCAGTGTTTTCTTTCCCTTATGTGGGCTGCTTTATTCCTCAACTGAAGAGTCCCACCAGCCCTAACGCAGTAGGTAATACTGGATTACATTTTACCAGTAGCAGTAGCAGGCAGAATAAAGAAGCCTGACATGACAACAAGAAAACAACTGCAACCTAATTAATTTTGGAGACTCAAGTCTGTTTTATTTATATTTCAAAAGCATGAACTCTAAAATAGAGAATTAAATATCGATCTACCTTCTGTTCAAGGTTCATAATTTAACATAGTACTACACTGTATCATTATCAAGCAAATTACAATTTGTCTATTTGAGAAGGTTTTACCACAAAACAAACAACATAATACATCTTAGGCAGAATACAACCAGGCATATAGAATTACATTGTGTTTTAACACAAACATACAGAATTTATATTTATTTAGTATTCCTTTGACAGTATCAATCACAGTATTTGTTGGCATATAAAATCAGACATATAATTTAGACAATATGAGGTTGAAAATTTTTTAATCATTATTTATAGTCAGTAATTTAAAGATCTGGTTAGTGTGATATCAGGTCATAAAAGCTAGTTTCTTCTTTACTTGTCTAAACTCCTTGGAAATCCAGTTGGATACAGGTATATATACATATATATATATCAAATTCGCTCATCAAAAAGAGGGAAAAAATGACTTACTGTATTTCCCAAGTTGCGAAGGCCAACTAATCCATCTGAACTACATGGCTGGATTAAGAGAAAGAAAAACAGTTAGTACAATTCAACTTTGAACTTCCAGTGATAGCTCTCCTTTTACAAAGATTCAACAAACCTTCCTTGTTACTTGTAAAGTCTGTCCTTTCTGAATGGTTGAGACTAGAGAGTGTTTGATAACTTCAAGCTTTGAAGTTGGTTCAAATGCAGAACTAATTTGAATTCTCCCAGCCACAACTACATGACGAGCAGAAACCAAAAGGTTTTGTACTGACATTCTTCAATACTATTTCATTTCATATAACATCAAGAGTTGTAACACATCAAAATTTTGTTTTGGAGAGGCAACTAAAACCTGAAAATCCTGAATGAAATGGCAAGGATTCAAAAAATCTTCATTAATGATTCAATACAGTGAACACTATCTCCTACTGCACTGAAAATCTAAACAAAAGAATTGAAACCAAATTTACCAAATTATATACCACTATGATACTCTAGGTCAAAGTGAATATTGAAATTTTAAAAGACTGAATAAATCTGCCAGTAAATGTTACACAAAGTTGACCATAACTTAACTTATAAAATACTGTTAGTAATATTAAAGTGATATTTAAAAACAAAAGTTGATAAGACTCTAAACTGCATCTATTTCCAGATTGTTTTATCAGACATCAATTCTTTTATTAATATTTTTTCTCATAATCACAGGCTAAAATGGCTGATCAAAGAGGTTTTTAAACATGTCCAACATAATTATTTTAATTAATTTAGTACTTAAAACTTTATGAAAGCTGTTAATACCCAACTAGAACCACATTGTGTTTGGTTGTTATTCAATCACTAAAACAAAAAATACTTTAAGAGTCTGCATTCTATTTATATTTCATAAAATAATATTAAGTTTTTAAAGTTAGAACTAAATTAATTTTGGATAGTTGATATTTGTGATAAAGAGAAAAGAACTTCTTCACGCCAACAACTCTACAGGAAAACCGAAACACTTGTACTTTATTTAGATTTCTTGATTGAGAAAGATCCAAACAATGTAAAGCAGCAGGTTGTAACTCTCAAGTCTTAGTTTACTTAATAATTTATCACTGCAAGTGATTAACCACAACTCAACAAATGTGAACCTCAAATAAACTGTAGTTTTAAAAATAGCTTAGCCTTAGTGCATCAAAATGATTAATATCATCATTATAATGAATTCTTCACTTAAAGTGTGTATATCAATTGTGGGTTTTTCACATGTGTAAAATTTTTCTTACCCTTCTAATGGTGATAGCAAAAGAAAAATTCCATTAAAATATATTTTTATGGTGCAACTTGCATCACTTTAAAGTTTGGAAAAATCACCTCTGGATTCACCTGGACCGAGCAATGGGAAACTGGTAACTACCATTACATTATTTTCTGGTTTGTGGTATCAAAAGCAGAATTTAGTAGTGAGAGTTCGGTCCTGTTTTATACATTTGTTCCATTTTCTTGTAAAATATGGTAGCAAGGTGTGTTGTAAGTAAATTGAACAGATATATAGAAACTGGCCTGGACTTCCACTGCTAAATTCCACTTTTGATGTCATGTACCATAAAATAATATGGTAGTTACCAGCCTCCCATTGCTCAGTCAAGATGAATTCAGAAGTGATTTTTCCGAAATTTAAATGCAAATTACCCTATGAAGAAAAATCGTAATCAAATTTTTCTTTTGCCATCACCATTAGAAGGGTAAGGACAATTTTTCAACTCTTAAATGATCTTGTATGCTGTCTTGTTATTGACAAATTTAACAATTAGATTTTTATCAACACCATGTCATATTACTACTACCTTCCAATTTTCCCACCATTGCTCAACAAAAATATTTAATCATGGATGTTCTGTGTATTGAATCATTGACCGAGTTGACCCAGAAAGGCAAGCCAAAGTATTTGCATGGAAAAAAGTTGTCCCAACTAGAACAGTAACCCTATTTTCAAAGTAGAGTGACTCAGCTACCAATGTGACCCTTCTAACCAAGTCAAGTTTGTGTTTCTCATATGTGAATGATATGCATTGTGTTACAAAGAAATGTATGGAAAGTTAGCTTGCCCAGGTAACTTGGTTAGACAGGTGACCCTTCTATGCGGGACCACTCTGCTCTATATAAACAGGTCCTTAGTCACTGCATAGTGTTGCATTTTAACATCAAACATACACATAGACTAGAGAAAACAAGGATTACAGTAATTTCCCATAACCCAAAAAATTGATGGAGCATTAAAAAAATAATAATTAAACTTAAAGTAGGTAATTTTAAATCATCAAATTAAATAATACAAAGAAATTTTTTTTTAGAAAGTATAAATCTGTCAGTGAAATTGATGATTAATGACAATCGATAAAGATCAATGTAAATTTATAGATTAATTGATGAATGTTTTAAAATCGATATTGAACTTTTAATTTGTGTGACTTTTATATCGATTTGTAATCTATACTATAAATTGTCATCAAATAACATCGATGGAAATCGATACTAAAAAGCTAATTTCATCGATCAATGGATTAGTATTCCGTTCACTGTTCATCATCGATTTAGTACGCCGGGTACACAATTTTAAAACATCTATTCTCGTAAAAGACAACGATTCTTCCTTGAAAATGTAAGACCTTTTCAACAAAGTAAATAAATATTTGAACAAGCATAACTAAAATGCTGCTAAAAAAAATAGCAAAACAGTTACTGTTCATCAACAGGATGACCTAAACTGTGTACAACTCTAAAACTGTTTTCGGCCCCATTAAAACCATTAATTTAACACTCACCGTTGATAAAGATCCTGAAGATTGTGAACTCGACCTCGAGTGTCTCAATTGATCAGAGTTTTTTAATTCTTTTTGCATATTGTTCGTGGAAGAAAAATCAAGTTTATGATTATGTTTTGAAGTACTTGATACTGATGGATCACCACCAAGTTTTCGATTACTACGATTATCCGTGGAATATTCTTCATTGCCAGCACGTGTGGACCTCTTGTCGAGGTACATGCTCGTGTTTTCAGATGCGCGCGATAAATCAGCTATAGTACGAGTTTTGTAAGACAAGCCACTACAAGTGGAAAAACTATTTTTGTAACTCTGCGACCTCTTCAAATGACCCCTATCGCCACGATCAGTAACAGATAAATCTAAAAGTTCTGAGTTCAGATTTGCGGTTGATTTAGCACGCCGGCCACTTGTGATCGAGTCACTTGTAGAAATAGTTGATGTCTTCGACCGAGTTGTCCCCTTTGAACTGCCCGAGCTTCCATAGCCAGAGTCATCAGAAACTTTCCTATTCGCATAACTGTGTCCGTGCTTCGAAGAGTATGTAACAGTCGTTCCAGCACAAAGTTTAGATGAGCTATAGTCGCTGCTGTTCGCTGGTACATACTTAACGGGACGACTGCCACTTTTGAATTTAAACTTGTTTGGCAAGGGTCCAGGTCCCTCGGGTAACGGCCTTGCTAATGAAACTGAGCTTCTTGGATTATGGTAGGCAACGTCATGCGTATCTAGCTTTCTCTGAGATTCCTCACTAGAGCTACGAGGGAGCTGTACACGACGAGTTTTCTCACTATATGACGAAGAAGAAAGAGAGCGACTGTGGTTCGATGAAGCTGTGTTTGTTTGCGATGTCGACGGGGATCTGAACGGTCTGCGATTTGCAAGAGGTGAAGCACTTATTCGACTCATAGAAACATTCATGAGGCCAGCCGGTGAAATAGTCCAATTTCTGGTTCACATACCAACAGCGAACAGCACTCGTTCTGTCACCAACATTTTAGCTTTGTTTGTTGCCGATACAATTATCACGTGACCTTGAACTTCGGAAGCTAATCGTCATAGAAACAAAATATCTCAATTATTTCATTAGCTACTTCATGTAAGACGAACAAAAAGCGCGGCAAGTACAACGCCGTATAACTTGTGCCAGCAGCGAAGCGCAGCGTGTTTTTTTTTTTTTTTTTTTGTGTCGAGGTCTAGCCACTTGATGTAATACTTGATATACTTGACAGCGGCTATTTGATGTAATACTGAGAAGCCAAGTCTTCCGTATACAGTCAGAACTCAATAAAATCAAGAGCTTTCACATTTTATCCACGAGCTGGCACAAGTTTACGCTGCATGAACTGTACACTGAAAAATCGCGACTGAATGGCCTCTTGTACCTTATCAAGCTAAACGTTTTAAGTGCCAAGTGGGCCATGGAGCCAGCGCTTATTTAGCCTACGAGCCGGCTCTTCTAATTTTCTTGGGGAAGAAAAGGGGCCTGGGGCTGGGTTGGAATGGGAACCCTTGCGCTTTACCTTTCCCCACCAAATATCAGAAGAGCCGGCTCGCAGGCTTACGCTTATTGAATCCCTCACCTAAACGCAAGAACGGGGTAAATACTTCACGCCAGTATGCAATACAGTCGTCCTTCAATAGTTTCGTTGCCGAAACGTCATGTTTTTGTATCGCTAATTTGTATTTTTAAAACCATTCGAACATTAAAATTACATTTTGTTTTGCGTATTAAAATATTTCTCTTTTACGGTAATCTTCATCAGTTCTGACACTTGTCAGAAAAATGTATTTTTGTTCGAATGTATAGTAATTTATGTTTATTAAGAACTGTTAAATTGTAGTCGATATTAGGAAAAACGAGGCAAAGCTGAGTTTTCTCTCTGCTCTTCAGTTGTTCTACACGTCATAGCGTTTTCTATTGTCTAGAAACGCAAGCGATGAGCACTGTTTTATACCTTTTAGAAAATAACGTCACTAAACTCATTCTGAAAAACTTTTCTTCCGTTCCGTGACGTCATCCCATGATTTTTATTCAGTTTGTAAAGGAACTAAGCCAATCACAGCGTGCGTTGTTTCGCGATTATTTTCTAAAAGTAGTTAAAAATGCTCACGTTCGATTGAGGTCTAAAATATATCCAAAGTTAAAGTTTTTTAAAGCTTTTACTTAATGCAGCATGCATTTTCATAAGTAAATTCACTTGCATAGGTCTTTCTTTTGCGATGATTGTAATACGAAATTAAACGATTAACGATTTTCTGTTCACTGCAACTTGTATAATTGAATCAAGCATTACTTTATAAGCACGCGCTATTTAAAAACTGTAAACTTTAAAAAAAACTTAACTTTCACTATATTTTACGCTTACACTTTAAACGAACGACATTTTCCTCAATAAATTATAAAGAATTATTTTTACAGTCTTTGTTTTGAGACGTATGGAATACGAATTGAATATATGAAACTTTTTCTGTAACTGGCTTTTAAATGACTATTGTTACAAGTGCGTAGCCAGGGGGGGGGGGTTCCAGGGGTTCTGGAACCCCGCCTCTCACACTTCGATCCTTTCCTGTGTCAATTTTTAGAGCGACCTTATTGAGATACTTATCAATGACCAAACAGCTTTTGGTGATTTGGAGCTCCCCCTCTTAAAAATGGTGGCTAGGCCCCTGTGTTAACTCTAGTTACGCTAAAATGAATGGCTTTTGTTAACACAGGTTACGCTATACTGAAAAAACTGATGAATCAATTTGCTTCTATGATTGGGCTCTTGAGAATGGCTTTTGTTGACGCAAGTTACACTGAAATCGAGATATTTTCTCCCTGGAGCTCGTAACCGATTCGTGTGCACACAGTTCTATGAGCTGCAGCCTCACAAGCCTTGCCTCTTGGCTCGGCTGGTTCATTCGCAATAGTCAATCAGAAAACAATAACTTCCATATTACCAATGTATTTTTCTCTAGCATAATCCTCTGTGCCGTCAGCAAAAGTGACAGAGTAACTCAAAGTACTCGATGCAAGAAGGGGCTGCAATACTTTTTTCGCGCGTAGTCTTCAACACCTTTTGGCCTTTCTCTTCTGTTTACAGAAGAATGGTACAAGTGCTGAAAAATACAACTGAGCCTGACCTGTTCAAACATAGTCTGCCAGCCGGCTCTCTCAGCGAGCCGTGAGGAAAGTGGGGAGAGAGGTCACTTCTCTCTCCCCACTCTCTTCGCAGCTCGCTCAGACAGCCGGCTGGCAGGCTAGTTCAAACACGATTCTTAATTTTCATAGGATTTTTAACCTCATGGTTCTTATATAAACCCGATTCATATAGAAAGTATTAAGCGTATATTTAATTTTGTTATAAATGGTGTTTAAAAACATGTTGCATGTCGAGCCATGTCGTGAAATTTTCTAGTCACAAAATGATTTTTTGCCTCCCCCTCATTCTCAGAGAGCTCATCAGACGCTCAAGGCCTTGAAAGAGAGTTTGGAGCGAGATGCCAAGTGAACCGCCAAGGTTTCACGGTCGCATGAATTTGACGGTATCCTTTCAATATTTTAACTAAGCTAGATGATCTTTTAACGGATTAGTGGCTCATAGAGTCCTCGTGCTTATTTCTAGTTTATGTAGTGTAAAGTGAATAAGTCTTTTCCACTGGACGCGGACTAATCAATCGCCGATCAAATGAGCCTTTTCCATTACTTAAAAAGATTTATTTATAAACTAAAATTATATAAATTCGGGAAGAACCGATTTTGGAGCTTCAGAAGTCTTAAAATCGAAACCGTCCAGCCTAAATGGCAAAGACTGCAAGGAATGTTAGTTTACAAGACATGTACCAACAGGAAATTAACCAAAGATCTAATAAATCTTTATACCACAGGTTACACTTCTCAATCCTTCACATCATTTCAAACACGCTTCGGTCCGGCCAAGAAATTATATCAAGGACAAATGCCAACTGAGTTTACATCCAATAATACAGAACCAAAAATACACGGAGAATCGTAAAAATTACTTTCAATGAGAACTGACTTAGTCAACGAATAAGTAAAACGGTTGAAAATAAACGCTTTAAAGTACTCTAATAACCCTTTACTTTAAGTCATTTTTCACTGTTGAGATACATTCATTCTGATTCACGGTCTGATAACAATACTACACCGGTCAGTCAAATATCATTTTTTATCACCACATAGTTTACCCCAAAAGTTTAAACTAAACAACAGATAAGGGAGATGAGTGACAAGAAAGCACTCCACTTGTTTCACATAACGGACTCGTTCTTTCTGCACAATGTTTAGAGCCAAGTCCTTAATAAATTAGGCGCTTCCACAAGTTCAAAGTCGCCGACAGGTTTTATTCAATAGCACTGCACGTGTGTATAGTCACAGAAATTTGACCCTCCGGGAGACTCGGAGAGAATGATGGAAGAATTGAACCATCTAGTTACTAGTTTCTCGGAGTTCCTGGATCGAAATTCGGTAGAAAAAAAATCATTCGATCGAATCTAGCATAGTTATTTTAATATACAATACCAGTTTGAGTACACACGCAGAGCGCTATTAATTTAGGCATTGTTAACCTTTTTGGTTTTATTCATGTCAAGTTGGCAGGTTCATCAGCCTGATGGGCGCTTGTCCACACTAGGTGAAGATTAGAATTTTCAAAGGTTTTCTATCAAGGTTTAAAAACTGTGATTCATCCTCAATTTTCTTCACAGCATTACACGTTGTTTAAAAATGGACTGAAAAGTAGCTTCCAAGGCTGCAACACCGTCATCACAGATTGTTATTCTCATCCGAACAAATAAGCACGGCACCCGTGTAGCGTGATTTTCACCACTGAAGCGTGACGGAATCACGCAACGTAAACATAGACTTTCCTAAAGAAAAAAAAAAAGTAAATGTCAACAATATCTATATAGAGCAGGGTGCGAAACTATGGAAGATCGGTTAAACCTGTAATTTTTGCTCTAGGTCCTTAAAATTGCTTAAAAATGACAACTGAACGGACCTTTACGGCCTTCAAAGCATTTCTGGAAGATCCAAACATTCCTCGTACTTATCCAGAATTTTTGACAATCATCATAGCTTGAAAATTATAATTTAATATAAATATCGTTTTGATTGATATTTTGTGTTTTAATAATCTCTGGACGTCGCAAGATGGTACAAATTGAAATATATTTGCCTTTTTTTCTTTGTCCGTTGTTTGGTTAATACAGACAGCATGTACTTCGATCTATAAGCACCTGCAACTTTATCCAGTCAGTCAGAGGGTACTCTTCATGGTGACTAGCCCCATGCTAATGCTCGTCCGATGAGGCAAAAACACCAAATCAGTATTTGCATTATAACATTTTGACAAGCGTATAAACCTAGTAACAATTTTTCCTTATGATCTGGACCTGGTTAGTTAATTTTAGGCCGGCGGAAATACACCCAGGCGTGGTTAAACTAATCTTGCTTGGCCGGTCAAAATAATCTTAGTTTCAAACCCTTTAGAGCAACGGTTCATATCATCATTATAGCCGCCATCTTGAACAGGCCAAACTCGTCGTAGGCGTTCTCTGTAATTTAGGGGTTGTGCAAAAGGTACACACCAATCCTGAACGGAAATCTTTCTTTGGGGATCTTTGCTTACCATTTGCACAAACTCAAGTATAGATATTGCAAACGTGCTAGTAGCTATCTTGAAGCCACAATATTGGGCACTATGGCCATGTTGGTAGAGGGCTTTACTCCTTTGAACTACCATAAAAACTAGTGAGCCTGATTGCTAGCAGCCATGAACAGCTGTTTCAGCCTTTTAGGCCTCATCAACATGGCATAACCTGTTGACCAACCGGTTTTCCCATGTAAATGGTGAACAACCAAAAGAAACCGACGATCTTTATTGCGTGAGGTACTATCACGAATAATTTCATGGCAATATTTACTTTTTAAAATGGCCATCAATATCCTATACGGTTATATCCAGTATTTTTCATCAAGGTCTTACTCAGGCCTGTGGTCAACCAGTAACCTGAATGATCCATTGTTGAAAAAATCAGGAGAGAAATACCTGTCCTCTGCTGTCCTTGCCAAGTATTCCCTTTCAATGAGGCCCTCGATTCGCTTCTTAATTACCTGAGGACTGGGTAAAAATCTAAGTTTTAACTGTTCCACGACCTACGGAAAAAATCAAGATGATTTTGAGCACCAAATCGTCAATATTACAGACGAAGAAGTTCACATAATCATCGCACGAGAAAACTTACTTCCGTTACTAACAGATTGTGCGGTCTCTTTTTGCGAGCTTTCATTATTCTTACAATGGCCGCTTCGATTCTGAGGTAAGGTCAAGGATAACCCACGTTGAATTAAACGGAGTATCTCAAAATATTAACAGGACAAAAACAAACTACAATCAACCTTACAATTCAACATGATGGAAATATCCTTACCTCTGCTGCTTCTATTACTACAACCATATCATTACCGATACCACTGCTGCTGTTTCTTCTACTGCTATTACTGCTACTAACAATGCTGTTATGAATGTTTGCACCGCTATCCAGTTATATTCATAAAATACAGTAGAAAATAGCAACCGTGGAAACAAATCACATATGGTTTTCATTTGGCAACTAAGCTACGACCTTTTCAATTGAAACTACTGTGATGCGTCATCTTGTCAAGTGCCCATTAAATCTGAATAATTGCAGTATATACCAAACATGAAACTCTAAAATAGGATACTCATGTTTTCGATCTTCATCTACTTTACTTCGCGTTTCCTTACGTTCCGGTTCGGATTCTCCTTTAGCCAAAACTAAGGGTATTAAAAATTAAAATTTTTGTTAGCAGGAAAATAAGTTGGCTACAGTGAGGTCATTCCATCTATAGTGCTATACTTGGAAGCTATACCTGTTTGAATCTTGACTCGATGAAGTTTTGATGTGAATTGGTCGTTGACACAGAAAGTATCTGTCGTCACTAAAAAATAACCAAAAAGACTTTAGAAGATCAACGAGAATTCAGGAAAATATTTTTTAAAAACGAAATTAAACACACAATTATTACAAACTTACCGATATCTTTTCCTTTTGGTTCCTTGGTAAGGACACGCTGAGTGGGTTTACCACAGGCTAGTGACTGTAAAGCTCGATGGAGGTCTCTCTCGGGTACCTCGGTCTCTTGGGCAATTTCCTGTCGAAAAGAGAAACCATACTTTTACCTCATAGAAAATACTGTTCAACGTGCACGTGCCTACAAAATAAACAAATATTATGGCATAGTGAATTGATACATCATCGAACCGCTACAGATATCAATTCAAATAACACTCACTGAATATGATGATGAACTTTGTCGTTAGTTCTAAAGAGACAGTTAAAAAGTATAAATTAAGGTACCTTGGAAAAAGGGACGTTATGAAAGATTATTGGCGCTTCCGACGTTAGTCACCGTACAGGATTTAATGGAGCAGGAACAAATTGTAGAATTGCACGCAGTTTAGGTATCCTGCTGATGAACAGTAACTGTTTTGATGTTTGTTTTTCAGTAGCCATTATAGTTAAGTCTGTTCAGATATTTATTCGTTGGAGTAAACACCTGTTTACACAGTTGCACAAAAAGAGTTCATATATGAAAAAGTGTTCATAATCAGTAGCAGAAACACAGAATGTTTCTTACTTCGAGAGTTTCATCAACATGATTCCAATGCATCAATTTTTAAACCCACCAACGTTTCTCTTGGCATTCTCTTCTCTTTTTATTGTTTATTTTTCTTTCATTATTTAACCTACTTACTGGTAAATTTACACACCATTTATCATACGTACTATTTCTTGGAATGAGACCTTGTCTAACTAACCCAACAGAAACTGGAGATTGTGCTAGCTCCAATATTAAATACAGGTTCTTTCCGAAAGTAAAATTACCTCATAGGTCCATATTTTATCAGGAGTGTTGAATAACATCAAGATGCACATCTGGTAGCTTGACACCTGGAAGATGTGCCGCCGTACGCCTGATGCACCTCCCTCCTATATTGATATGGTTATGATGTTGATATTTTTGTCACTGTTCCAAGTTATGATAATTGTCACAAAATAATTTATACATAACAGATTTATCTTTGAATACCTAAGATATCTGAGTGAGAGTCAAAGTGAGTGGAGATTTTCAGCATGAACTGATAACACTCCAATCTCTAAACGCCAATGTAATATTCTGCTTAATATATATGGAGGATATTACATGGTGACGCGAAGATAAACTTCATATGTTCAAACCAACGTGTAATTTTCTTTTTATTACATAGATATGAGTGTTTGGAAAATTAAAAAAAAAACTAGACGAAAAACAAAGGAATGACGTCAGAGATATTTTCAGTAGTGAGGATATGGAAAATATCTCACTCGTATTTTGGATATAGTTTTGTATGGAAAATACGAGTTGTTTATTTTTCGGTAAAACACTCATATCTATGTAATAAACAATAATATCAAACAGCATATTTTTTAAAGCAAGAAAAAAAAACTCGAAATACTGTTTATTTTTAGTTTAGTTTATTTTTACCTTAAATAATGAAACTAATACACTATTGTACTGGATATGGCTGTCCCCCATTGTCAAAGCTTGTTGTTATTTCGCACATTTACAATAAAAGGCATAAACTAAAAGTCAAAATAATAACTAATGTGTAAAGGTTGTGGTTAAGAAATTTGTGCTATATAGAAACTAACATATTGTGAAACTTCAAAACAAAAATCTTCCACTTTCGATAAGCTGCAATATAACCAAGGACTTTTCAGGGATTTTCTTTGACCCAAAAAAAAATAAATAAAAAGAAAGACTCGCGCTCATCACCGTCTCAAAGTACAGAGGCAGCGCATCTCAACGAGGTCGGACCGAAAGCATATATAGACGCCCCTGGCTGCCGCTATACGGACCATGCATGACCTCCGAGCACAGCCTCAAGGAGGGAGGAAAACCGGAGTACCAGGAGAAAAACCCTTGGAGTCAGATAGAGATGGACAAATCTCCGCCCACATGTGGACCCCGGGAGTCGATCCCGGGTCGTAGAGGTGGGAAGCGCGAGTGATGACCACTACGCCAACCTGACTCCCCAAGTCTAAATTCATGATTTTTGTGGCTACTGCAGCGAAGCTAGCGAGCAGCCACTAAGTCATCGCCCGAGAAGTAAGTAAGTAACTAAGTAAGTAAGTAAGTGGACCGATTCTCGGAGAGTGTTCGGAATCATTAAAAAAAGTCGAACAGATATCGGTTTTT
>JANCMA020091642.1:0-15189 GCA_024336925.2 Zoanthus solanderi | reverse complement strand
GACAGAGTCTGTGCCTTGACCACTGAATCGGGCAATCTATTCCACTCTCTTGTCGTGCGTGGGATGAATGACCACATCTGCTGTACATAGACTTAATACAGCTAATTAGACATTTTCTTACTTAATACAGCTAATTAGACATTTTCTTACTTATCGCTTTGTTACTCGCTAAAACTCTGCTCTATCAGCTCGAAACTGCTCTCTTTCCATCTCCCATCACACGCCTAAAGCTAAAACATGAGCGCGACGGATCAGTTAGTAAAACTGGTCAAACAAGTCAGAAACAAAAGGCCATTCCGACAATATTTTCCGGTCCCTTGAGCAGGCTCAGTTATCATTGAAACATCAAGGAAAAACACCACAAATCACGAGGAAATATGTAATGTTTCACGATTAACGGACTATAATTTTTCTAATTCACGGGTCACGGTTGCGGTCTGAGTCACAAATTCATCACGGATTTTTAAATTTTCTCTTATTACGTTTCATAGATAATAAAAAAGAGCCTTCACGGCTTCACGAAGAAAACCCTTACCCCCTGTAAAAAAGGACAATAATGTGCTAGATTCTAGGTATTTTGAAAATTAATATTATTCACTTAATTCATAAAGGTCAAGATTTTTTTTATTCAATTATTTCCCTCAGAGTTCGTAATTCGGTGCAGAAATGTTTCGTGCCCCCATTTTATGATAGGCGAGTAAAGAAACTCACAATTTTTGTGAACGTTAGGGGAAGGGGTGTAAGATGTTTGATATAGGTGTTCACTCCTTGACGTCCAATGGACGGCACCATATCTGATTTTTAACGGAACACTGAAACTTGAAATTGAATCCATGAGATGCCGCTTTTCCGGTTTAGTTGCATTTATAAACTCCACGACTTCAGTTTGAATTTGTGGTATAAATTGTCATTATATTTAGTCCGAATGAAGTAAATAAGTCTTCAAACTTTAGTCCTTTCTTCTTCAGCTTCAAAGCGCGCGAATTAAGTTAGACGGCTAATCCTTTAGGCTTAATAACGTCGTTATTTTACATGTTCAATATCTAAACATGTTATAGACAATATGTTCAATGATAATAATAAAGTCACGCAAAATGTTCTGCTACAACAAGAAAGTTAGCATTATTTGAAATAATCTGCGTATTTTTAGTATTTTCCTGACTCATTTGAGAACTTTTTGTAAATTTTGATCGGTTTACCAGCTGCGGTTTGGTATTTTTTTTGTCGTAGAATGCCGAGACCGAGCCGTGTTTACTGTAAGGCCGTGAGGAGACTAAAATCACAAGGATAGCCAATCAGAAACTAGCTTTTGATTGTTATGGAAGTCACGTGATAAATTCAATTGCTGTCTTCCTTCGACTTCGGAGATAAACAAAAACCTTAACAAAAGATCACGGCGCGAGAGGGAAAGAAAATTCCTTTACATATGTTGGCGCGATTAAGGCGAAGGTTATCCTTATGTAATCTTTTACTGGTCGGATGAAATGGAAGGGAGTCATGACTATGAAATTATCAGGCAATTGCCGGCGTGCGAGCGAAGATTTTGTGTCTGACCGCAACGATTGTTCAAGTCCTGATTCATCTTCCAAACTCACAGACAGATCGAAAAGCGTTGAACTAGAACTGGCACCGTTATGGGGCAGCCGAGCCCCAGGAAACAACAATGCTGCTTCATCAGGGCAAAATGGACGTTCTTTACGAGTTAACATTTTAGGAAAAAGCTCATTGAAAAATGCATCTACAGCTTACAAAGATAAATTCCGGAAGATCCAGAACGCAAGCTATAATTTTCTGGAAAGACCGAGCGGATGGAAAAGTGTTACCTATCATGCGCTCTTGTAAGTTGGTTTAAATCGATTCGTAATGTTTATTTTGCAGGTTTTTTTAAATCGTATTGCTCGAATGACAAAGTCTTAGATGTAGTGAGGTTTGGTTTTTTATCATTTATGTGCAATGCTTGAGTAGCTCTCACTCTCAAACAACAGAACATAACAGAACAAGAAACAGGAACATACATGTACGCATCCACGCTGACACATGTTTAAGGCTCCTGGTTGATTTCTTATAGATATTGTCGGCAGTATATTATACCAGATCGATTATTAATGCAATATTTTATGTGCTGTAAATGTTTAATGAATCAAAGCTTTTAAAATCGAAAATAAAGTACGCGTGGGTATTCGTTTAATTTCACGGGTTTACTGTAAATATTGGCTTGTTTATAACTCTTATTTCTCGTAGTTTACAAGTTTTGAAAGTTATCCTTCCGGTTTTAGAAGTAGTTCAAAAATACTAAGTGCTATTACGGAAGAGGTCAGTTAGTATATTTCTTCTTACACAAGTTGAATTTGGTGATCAGATATGTATGCACCGTTTTGCGTGCCGAAGCCCCAACCGCCTACATACGAATGCAGTTTGTAAACAAAGTTATCTTAAAATTGTTTACTGTGGCCAAAACAAGCTGCAAACCCAATAAAATATGAAATAATCAATTAAGAACCAGACAGCTGTTACTTGCAGTTTATTGCTTTGCCATGGTGTTAGCGATGTTTTTATAAAGAAAAAAAAAGTTATTGTTCCCGCAAGTGTTGCATTTTTTTTTTTCACGTAATATCTTCAAAGATAGACTTTTTTTTTGGTGGATAAAGCTACTATTCTAGAATTATCGTCCTTTTCGTGATCTCGCCAAAGCACGTTGGCTTCACGGCGTTGCGAAAAATTCTCCCCCGCATATAAACGTCGTAGTCCAAGTAAGTTTGTAATTAATTCTCAAATGCAAAGCATCTTGCTCTTTGGATTCAGTACATTAAAAACGTTACATGTGATTGTAAAATTATATGGTTTGTTTTCATATTAGACTTTTTCAAAAACCTAATTTTTAATTGGGGTGGAAAGCATTGGTCAGTTTCTTCTTTCGCTTAACACTATGTTTAAAAGGTCACTGCATTTATGCTCTATATATACAGTCACAATGTTGTATACATCACACGTGAATGAAGTATCATCTGGCATGCCATATATATTGAAACTGAGTTATTTTTCCGAAATACTTGAACACTTTTTAGCGTAAGAATGTCAATTCTACCAGTCATTGAATTTAATCTTAAACCACTTAAAATTGTGTCAAGGAGGCTTTTTGACAAGATGTTTTGTATTTTTCAAAAATAGGAATATATTAGCATAACTTAGATGCTTATCAATGAAAAACTTAGAACAATTTTTTAGATAAGCCTTACATGACAAAGAATAGGTAGGTAAGTAGTAATTTCTCAGCAAAGAACTTTGCATTTGAATCAACCAGCTGAGTTGAATTTCTTGGCCATACTAAGGGCTTCATCTGATAGTTATCTAGTTGTACTGTACGTAACTTGCATTAGAGCAACAGAATTTAATTTGGTCATCATGCTGTTTTTGGTATAATTTTTGCATGAAAAATAAAATTTGGTCGATAACATTTATGGCTTATTAGGCTTTCAAGCTTTCTCCTTGAGTAGTAAAGCAATTTGCCAGCCAACATTTTTGTAATTATCATAATTTTAGTATCTGTTTCTTATGAAGTTTTATAATAACTAGCTAATTGTTTTCTTGTTTAGATTATGTATTCATGAACTAAAATTTTAATTTTGTCTAAAACTTTGATTACTTCAATCAGTTTTACAAGTTTTTCCATTTGTTTTGAACAAAATTTAATCATTTGTACAACGTAGTTTGTATTTACACAACCCACATGGCATTTTCTGAAAAAGAAGTTCAAAATTCCATATTTAAGAATTTGTGCAAATGTAAAAATTAAGGGTTAGAGACTGATGTAAATGTTTTGTTTACAAATATATTTAGGTATTGGCCTACGAATGATTAAGAAATTTTAACACCGCACGAAGCAAAGCTGGGTGCAATATTGACAATTTTGACCTCATTGTGGGATCAGCAATTGTGTCTGCCACACAGCCTAAAGTTTCCCTGTTATATCTGATAAATTGTCACATTTAATACAGTAGTGGGAAGGTGGGTGATTTATCACTCTCCTCATATCAATTTTGTGTGAGTGATGGGTTTAGTGCCTGCATTGTTTGTTTTTCATTTGTTGATCTAGGTACTTGTGTTGTAATTGTGTTTTAAACACAGAAACGAAATACAGTTTTATTAATAAAAAAAAAGTTAGAAATTTTACAAGTGCTGTTATTGGATCATATTGTGGTTCTGCATAGTTGAATTGTTTTCCATTTCTTAAAGGTAGAGAGCAGGTAAGAGGCACAGTTGGTAAGATCTTTACTTTCCAACCACTAGATCTCCACTTTGATCCCTGGTTCTGCTGTAATTTGAATAATGGTGCAACCTTGTTTTCTGCCTAAGCTAACTCAGCTTTCCATCCTTCCATGGTGTAGGTAAATGTGTACCAGCGTCTTCTGGGAGCTAACCTGTGATGGATTAGTGTCCCATCCAGGGGGAGTCAAAGACTCTCATCCACTTAGCACTGCAGAAACTTGAGATAAGCACTGACTCCGTGGGCCACTTGGCTCGTAAAGAATTTAGCTTAAGTTAGTTTAAGGATAGCCCCCTTCTCTTATATGCTTATAAAATTTTACTATTAGGGTCTTGGTAAGAAAAGGGTTTTTTGAGTATTAAAATTTCAAATTGGTCATAGTTATGGAGACATACTGTATGCTAAACATTTTTCTAAGTAATAATTTCCAATCTATTATTTTGTATTTTAATGTACCACTCTTTTGGTACTTATTTGCAGATTATTGCTGATTATTGCAAGCCTGATTGTTAGTGTGATTTCTTCTGTGCAACATGCACCCATCAACCAAAGGGTGGTGTCTCTGTTAATGGTTATATTGGTAAGTACTTATTGTTATGATGTGTAATTTAGACAACTAGTGGTTGAATTTTTTATTTAAGAAATAAAACATGTTTTCTTTGCCTTTATAGCCTGGTGAAAACCGAGGAGAACGTTTGGGAGAATTCAAGGGTAGATCAGTGAAAACCTGAGATGCAGTCAAGGGTTTTTACCTGCTTGAGAATTCTCTCAAACTTTGCCTAGGTTTTCAACAGGCTATGGAGGCATGTCTATCCTCTGCCTTAACTAACTTATGCCTTCTTCCCCTACCTTACTCCAGATCTTCCTTGGCCTACGTACTGGCCTTCTACCTTCCACCTCCAGCTCCATCACTCTCCTAAGTATGCTATAGGAGGCAGCGTGGCTCAGTTGTCAGGGTGCTGCATTTGCATGTGGGATGTTCCGGGTTCAAATCCCACTCTGACCACTGTCTGGATTTGTCTTGGGTGATTCCTGGGTCATATTAACAATGCTTTGTAAATAGCCAACTGGTTTGCCTCCTATCAGTTGGGGTTTTTAATTGTGTCGTGTATTTGTCAAACTCGGAGAAATTAGTTTCACAGCTACTCCAAAATCCGAGTATAAATAAAGTAATTTATTTATTATATTATATTTATATCGATAATCTTGTCGCGGAAATGACACTACAGATGAACCCTTTAAATTGTACCTTAATGCCAAGGAAAGGTTAGCACTGGGTGGCTTTAACCTAAGGGAATGGTTGGCGGATTCACAAAACACTGATGGGTAAGTTAGAGGATAATGAAGGAAATCAGACTTAAGCTAAGGTTAACATGGGAGTCGTAGATGATAGCAAGTCACACAAAGTGCTAGATGATCTTGCTACCGGAAGTGACAAACGGATTAGGCCTTTAAATTGTACCTTAATGCTAAGGAAAGGTTAGCTCTGGGTGGCTTGGCGAATAACAAAACACTAATGGGTAAGTTAGAGCGTAATAAAGGAAATCAACGCACAGCTATGTAAAGCAGACTTGAGCTAAGGCTAACATGTGAGTCATAGATGATTCCTTGGGACAGTAACAATGATGTGTTGGGATTCGAGTTTCAACATGTTTACGAAAAAGCCGAACTGCTGAAGGTGATAAAACGCAACAATCTTGGCGTCTTAGCATGTTTATTTGCCACATTTGGAGTAATTAACCCTAACTGTTTCAGCCAGAATCTTCTTCCAAACATTGTGCAGAAAGTTGGAGCTAGTGTTGCATAAAGAGTTGATGTTGGACCTAAAGAGGCAGTGGGAGGACTGATTCGAGGGTCCAAAACAAGCTAGAAGGATGGATGTGTCCCGAAATGTGTTGAATGAAACCAATAACAAAGTGCGACTTTATGGGTTCGCAGACGAAAGTTGTAAGGCTTACTGCGTTGTTGTGTATGTCGTTCATGAAGATGGGGGAGAGGGAAAGTAAGGTTATAATGGCGACCGTTTAAAAAGACCTTGAAAAACGTCCGTTGACAAAGAAAAACCAATAGACGGTTAAATCAACGCTCTCTTTACTAACTTCTTCACTGAATACACCGTAAAATCCTTAGTCATGTCTTTGAATAAAGATGAAAAGTCCAATAAAACGCTCTGAAGATGGAAGAGAGTTCGGACAAACGTGCTCACAGTTCTGTGTGTGACAACCGCTTTTGCCGACACACACTTGCAGGCCTGGTTTGTAAGTCTAACGGAAGTAGAAATTAAAGCGGAAACATTTACAGCATTTATAGGTTTAAAAGGACTTGACCTCGGAGAAGATAAGTTGCCCATTGAAAGAGCTCTGGGAGTCCAGTGGTGTGTCGAATCAGATGTTGTTAACTTCCGAATAAAGCTAAAGGTTAGACCCTGTACCCGGAGACGCATATTGTCGACCATCAGCTCAATCTATGATCCATTAGGCTTCATCGCCCCAGTTGTGCTTTCAGGCAAGACGATTGTTCAAAGATTATCTCTAAGTGCCAGAAGTTATATGCCAATTGCTGATGAAACCTTTGCCCAATGGGAGCGATGGAGAAGTCAGTTGTTTTCTTCTGCAGTCGTACCTAGTTGCTTCAAGCCTCCCATGTTTTTGAAAGCTGGTCTCAGCCCAATTGCACAGTATGTCAGATGCTATAGAAATTGATATGGCTAAATGTTTGTATTTAAGACTCGTTAACGAATATGGCAAGATCTATTGTACCTTTGTAGAAGGGTAGTAGGGAAGTCGCGCGTGACCCCAAGAAAAGCAGTCAGTGTCCCAAGGCTCGAAATCGCAGCTGCAACCATCTCAGCAAAAGCAGCCGCGATCCTGGAAAAGGAACTCGAATACAAAGAGATAGATGAATTTTATTGGACGGATAGCAAGGTAACACTAGGATTTATCAACAACGTGTCTAGAAGATTTCGTAAATATGTTGCTAATCGCGTTCAAGCAATACGAGAGTAGACGTCTCCATTGCAGTGGAAATAAGTGGAGTCAAGTTTGAATCCAACGGACGAAGACTCAAAAGGACTCACGGCTCAGTAGTTCGTGAAAAGGTCCATGTGGCTCAAAGGTCCTAATTTTCTGAGGCAGAAAGAAAAATACTGGCAAGTACAGGACAATAACGCAAGCGAACTGGAAAAAAGTAACCCGGAACTGAAGAAAATCGGTCTTCGCGCCACAAATGTGCAAGAGCAAGAAAGTCTATTGGCGAGATTAGAAAGATTCTCTGACTGGCAAAGGCTAAAAGCAGCAGTTGTAAGATATTTGAAGTTAAAGCAGTGGTTACAAGATAAAGTCAGGACAACCAAGGCAGGTCCCTTTCCGCCCATCACTGTGCAGGATCTAGAGCAAGCAGAGACAGAAGTAATCAAACTGGTGCAGTCCGATGTCTTCAGTGCTGAAATAAACGTTTTACAGAACATTTCTGGCACGGAAAACAAATTGGATAAACAATGGCAGTTAGACAAGAAGAAGAAGACTTCATTGAAGAACATTAGCACTCTTCATTAATTGGGTCCACTCTTGGAAATGAATGGTGTATTCAGAGTCGGAGGAAGGATAAACATGGCAGATCTAGGTGAAGGCCTGAAAACATTGATCATATTGCCGTGTAAGGTTGGACATGTAAAACAGCTGGTGGTCAGGTTTTGTCACGTATGTTTTCCAAGTATAGTGGAAGAGGTATGACCCTTAATGAATTGCGTTCCAGAGGATATTGGGTCATCGATGAAAACAAAGCAGTATGGCGATACATCTCAGTGTGTGTAAGGTGTTGCTATCTATGAGGCCCAGTTTTCGAAGAGAAAATAGCTGACCTGCCCGAGTCACGTCTACAGTCTGCACCACCTTTTACGTATTGTGGTGTAGATTATTTTGAATCGTGGTATGCCAAGCAAAGCAGATCAGAAGTCAAACGCTTCGGAGCCTTATTTTCCTGCGTGTCCGGTCGAGCCAACTCGTTAGATGCTGACTCCTTCATTCAGGCAGCACGAAGATCCATACAGACGAGGACCGGTGAGAGAATTGCTCAGCGATCCTGGCGCCAATTTCGTTGGTGCTCAAAATGAATTGAAGAAAGTAGTCGAGGAAATGGACAAGGGAAGATTCAGGGAAGAACTTTTGAAAGAAAACATCGATTGGGTAATGAACCCAGCTAAAGCAAGCAACTATGGAGGAGTGTGGGAACGACAAATTCGTTCTGTTCGTAGTATCATGACAGCGTTGCTAGAAGAACATGGCCGAAAGCTGAATGACGAGTCTTTGCACACATTCATGTGCGAAGCAGAAGCTATAATTAACAGTCGCCTTCTTACGGTAGACACCATAAGTGACCCGCTCTCACCTTTGCTTTATTTAGTGAAGAAGGTAGTAAAGAGAGCGTTGATTTATCCGTCCATTGGTTTCTGTGTGACAGTGGTACGTTTTCAAGGACCGCCATTATAGTCGGAAAAACAACGCAGCTTTGGATAGAAACTTTATTCATTGTGAGAGTTCAGAAGTATAATGGAGAAAGGAAAGAATAGTTCGAGCTTGGAAATTCAGATGAATGGAAAAGAAAAAGAAACGGAACAATGGAGTTTACAAATTTTGGAGCCCTTGCAGAACAGAACAAGAACGGCTACGCCAAAAGGTAGGAAGTTTGAACTCACTAGATTAAAAGAAAATTGAAAAGTAGCTCTGAGCAACGTAACTAACTACTCTACTACTCTCTACTACTGCCTCCTTTGGTCAGCAATTCCTAGGAAACTTTGCACCAAGCTCATTTCCCAATACTTCAAATGTTAGCTATTGTCTTCCCCTATCAAGTGACCCACCAATGACCCACCTGTTCCCCCCACAACTGGTTCAGGTACGCATATCTCCAGTTCAACTCCTGTTGTCAAGCAGACCTTGAGCGAATTTGCAGATATAAAAAGAAAGCAAACTGAGGTGTCTGAAATGATATAAGCACAACAAGTTAGAAGTTTACTCCCTGCACACAAACCAACCATGGTCTCAGGAGATGTGATGAAATACCCAGTATTTACTACAGCCTTTGAGACCCTCATAGAATCAAAGGTAGAGAGTCCCATTGAAAGACTTCACTTTTTAAGCCAGTATACGAACGGCAGAGCTGAAGAGTTACTTAAAGGTTGTCTTCAAAGGAAAACAGTCACTTCCTATGATGAAGCACGAAAGGTGCTGATAAAACATTTAGGAAATTCAGTTGAATGGAATAGAAAAGGAAAACGGAACAATGGAGTTTACAAATTTTGCAGCCCTCGCTGAACAGAACAAGAACGGCTACGTCGAAAGGTAGGAAGTTTGAACTCACTAGATTAAAAGAAAATTGAAAAGTAGCTCTGGCCAACGTAACCTAGCACATAAACAAAATATGTCAACAAGATCTCGTGTTTCGCGGAGAATGTGAGGTGCCGAGATACTGTGGTAGAATGCATAACTTAAACGAATGTTATGAGCTCTTGCAAAAGTCGCTAGCGAGCCGAGACCTTGTTAAAAAAAAGAGGTTTAGTTACAGTTTTCTTGGTAATGATCATCTGTCAAGATTCTGTAAAGCAACACAAACTTACGCTAAATGTAAAGGGAAACATCAGCTTCTTCAGAAAGAGAAAATGGTGTTGCTCTTTCGCGAGAAGATTAAAGATTCCTTAATATTGCAAGAGATGGAATTCATCATTTGGAAAATCTCCACTACGAACTACCACTCCCCTTTAAACGTGAGGAATCGCTCCCAAGCAATGCAACGGATTAATGGTTTAAAGAAAAGGCTGGAGACAGACAGCAAATATCGAGGGAACTATAAAGAGTTTATATCAGATGTCATTACTAAGGGCTACGCAAAGGAGGTCAGTGAAGATTAACCCATTCCTCAAGAAGGCAAAGTCTGTACATTCCGCATCACGGGGTTTATCACCCAAAGAAACCAGACAAAATCTGGGTAGTATTTGATCGTTCGGCCAAATATCAAGGCCAGTCATTTAATGGTCAACGTTTACAAGGTCCCGACCTTACAAATTGGCAGGGGTGCTCACCAGGTTTAGAGAAGAGAACGACGCCTTATGGCAGACATAGAAAAGATGTTTTATCAAGTCAAGGTGAAGGAAGATGATCAGAATTTCCTACGTTTCTTGCTGTGGCCAAATGCAGACACGACAAAAGAGTATCCATCTCTTTGGATCCGTTTCTAGCCTCGGATGTGCAAATTTCGCGCTGAAGACAGCAGCAGATCAGGAAAAATAAGAATTTGGTCCTGAAGCAGCCAGCATGGTGAAGAATAGTTTCTGCGTGGATGACCTTCTCAAGTCTGTGGATACAGAGCACAAGGCGATAGAGCAAATCAACAATGACAATGGAATCTGAACAGAAGGAGGCTTCAAGCTCACAACATTTGTAAGCGACAGTCGGAAATTCATTGACTCGGTGCCAGAAATAGATAGAACAAAGGAGCTAAAAGGAATTTGTTAATGGCCGTCATTATATTTATTGTGCAGTAAGACTGGAGTAAGGCCATTGAAAGAGATAACTATTCCCAGATTAGAATTGATGGTAGCATTAATTCTTGCCCGATTAGTCAATAATGTCAAGAAAGCACGTTAATTGAAGTTAAGAAATAAACGTATTGGTCAGATAGCATGACAGTATTGAACTGGTTGGCTTACAGTTGACCCAGGACGGTCAGTGGAAATATTGCCTAGGGTCACAGAATCCCGCTGATATTGGCTCACGTGGATCTCTAGCAAGTAAACTCAAGACTTCCAAATTTCGATGGAATGACGCCAATGGCTCTCTGGCCCTGAGAAGAATTGGCCGGTTTCAGTTGTGCGATAGACGCTGAGAAAAAGAAGAAATCATATCTTTTGTCATGAATGCAAGTGAGATTTGTTGATCGTGATTGACATCAGCAGGTTCAGTAATAGTATGAGATTATTCAAGATAACCGCATATGTTCGACAATTCATATATAGCGCCAAAATTTCGTTTTTTAGAGAAGAAAGTATTACGAATGCAGAGCTTTATTGAATAAAGTGTGTACAAGAAGAGTTGAAGCAAAAGGAGCAGGTTTATCGGCTGAGTAAGCAGCTAGACTTAGTAGAAAAGGTAGGGGTGATAAGGTGCCGAGGAAGGCTTTGTAATTCATAATTAGAAGCAGATGCTAACAAACCTATAATGTTGCGTCGACATCATAGATTAACAGAAATGATTATCAATGAATGTCTAACAAAGTAGGATCACAGTGGCGCTCGAGCAACACCATCACAGGTACGTACAAAATTTTGGCTACCAAGGGATAGACAAAATGTTTAAAAGAAGTTGATAAGAGTAGTTATATAGTTGGAGGTACGAGCGCATTTTTGCCAAAATGCGTTCGCACCAACCCAACTTTGTAAATACTATCATTAGCAGACATAATTAATCGGAAAAATCAATTGATATTAATTATTGGGAAAACCGCAGACTCAAAATTGCGAACACAAAATGGCGAACCACGGCTATATGATCATCAGAACTTCAGTGAAGATGATCTAGTGTTCAATAGATCAAGAGATCGGTAGCTTTAGCTAATTGGTCAAAATTTCCATCGGAACTTTAGTGGAAATGATCTCTGTTCAATAGATCGAGAGATCGGTAGCTTTAGCTAATTGATCAAATTTTCTATCGGAACTTTAGTGGAAATGATCTCTGTTCAATAGATCGAGAGATCGGTAGCTTTAGCTAATTGATCCTATTTTTCATCATATGAACAAAAGGTGGCCACAAATTCTGGGAAAACCGGTTCTGCGCATAATACAACCAAGGTCAAGGCCAATCATTTCCTGGAATACTATACTGGAATAACCCTCAATCATAGATGTAGGAGGACCGCTAACCACTAACGCCAGGCACCGACGCCTAGCACCAATACTGAATATCACAGTGAATTATGGGTAACCAATATTTGTAATCAGTGTTTGTAATCAATGCTGAAATTTTATATATCAAACGCACTACTACATATGATGACTTGTTAACACTAAAGAATAAAATCTATTATAATGGTATAGATGAATTTCAATAGAGATTTACATAATGGATAGAAGATTATGGAGAATTTTATTGCCCTTTTTGTTGTCAACGGATACAGGTTAATTTAGCGAGTGATGATGTTGAACCATGCTGTTTAAAAAACGAGTTAAATACTATTGATGGTGCACAAACCTGTGTTAATTATGGCCAGGTTGGTTAATGGTTATGAATACGCTCATGAAAATATTGACTTTTATGATAATAAGTATGAAATTAGACAAAAATCAATATATCAACGTAAATATAATACCGAAAATATACTTTTAATTATTATTAGAACTTAATTAAAAACAACTGATAAATTTAAGAGAAGATTTTAAAAAGGTCGAAGTGGCCATTCCTTTGTTTTTCCTTTGTTTTTCGTCTAGTTTTTCACTCACTCGTGAAATATTTTTTCCACTCGAAGATAAACTTCATATGTTTGCGCCACTGTGTAATATCCTCTATATATTTTCAACGGTAACTTGCTTATCAAGATGTTAAGACTAGATATTGATGTACAAGAGCAGATCTTAAGAGTTGCGGATTAATATCCAGGTACTTTATTATATATAGAATATAAACTGAATGAAAAACATGTTGCCACAGGTACTTTATTATATGTGCATTTAACAGTGCAAAAGCATAATCAAGGCACTCTTTCGGTTTTATCAAATATTGATATATTATACGATTTGCTTGTACAAAGCTTTATATTCATCCTTATTTGTGAATTCGTCGTTTAGCAATTTATCAATAATTTCGACAGCTTCATTAATCAGGGCTTTTGAGGTAGTACCAGCATTCTTCAAAGCAATTAATGGCTCTGGTCTATCACATAATTGGTTCGGATTGGTATAATATTGATTTCACTTTTATTACAACCAGAAGTTTTTTTTAATTTACCACTTTTCGTCATATTTTTAGATATACCAGCCAATTCAATTAATTTGTTGAATGTGTCTTGTGAGCCTAAACTATAGATCATTCGCGGGTTATACCGTTTTGTTAACAAGTAGACAAAGTATTTAGGCTACCTGTGACCCGCAAGGAATTGTGTACAAGTTTATAGAGTCTATGTTACAAGAGGTTAGATACTGCCGCAAGATGAATGAAAGATCTTTTAATAAGCCGATGGAACTAACAAAAGTGGATCTCAAAGACTTTAAGACAGCTAGCATATGCCATATTTGAAATAAACAATATACAGAAAAGGATATTCGACTCTCAAAGCTCATTCCTATAAACTGGGAGATACAGAGGATCATCACATCAAACTTGTAATCTTAACTTCCAAATAACTGATAAGATTCTCGTCATATTCCACAATCTCCGTGGGTATGATAGTCACTTTACAATGCAGAACATTGGTGACATCGCGAAAAACACACACAGAAACAAAAATGAAGAAGAGAAGTGATACTCCATTAATGTTATCGCCAATAATATGGAGAAGTATATGGCCTTCATGATTGGCCAAAGTCTAACGTTCATTGACAGTTTCCAGCTCATGAGTTTAAGTGTGGATGGCCTTGATAAAATCCTACCAAATGATGCCTTCAAATACACATCACAAGCATTTAAGCATAAAAAATTCGAGCTTATGACGCAAAAAGGAGTCTATCCTTGACTACACCAAGGATGACTTCTACAGTATCTAAGTGGTGAGCATATCACAGATGAGCAATATCAGCAAGCTCAGAAGATATCCTTACTCACTATGCTGCCCAAATATGTGAACTGAGTGAGTAAGGATAATGCCACAGAGAAAGATATCACCAGTAGGCTTCAATAGGTAAGGTCAGCATTTGTACAACTGCACAAAGTGTGGAAATCGAGTAACATCCAAGGAAGAACCAAAGTCAGGATCTTCAATAGTAATGTACTATCTGTATTATTGTACGGAGCAGAGTGGTGGAGGATCACTAAAGCAGACAGTCACCGACTCTCGGTGTTTCAAACATCATTTCTTAGGAAAATATGCAAGATCTATTGGCCAGTGCGTATATCCAATCAAAAATTACTGGAAAGAACTAGGCAGACAACAATACTGACAACAATCAAGAGGTGCAGGTGGAAGTGGTCCGGGTATGTTTCAAGAAAGCACCTAAATGACATCACCAGAGTTTCAACAACATGGATCCCTGATAGTGGGAAAAGACGGAGAGGGAGACCTAAAGAGACATGGAGAAGGACTCTTTTAAAGAAGGCAAAAGATCAAACAAACGCACGCCTCCCCTTTGAAACTAGGGCTAACAATTGGCGCGAACAAACAAACGCACGTCTCCCCTTTGAAACTAGGGCTAACAATTGGCGCGAACAAACAAACGCACGCGTCTCCCCTTTTAAACTAGCGCTAACAATTGGAGATATGTCCAGAATCGACCGCAGTAACGAAAAACACGATTTTATCACTTCAATACTAAAACAAGGAAAACAACATACTCTTGAAACTTAAATAATGGTTAAATAACACGGTTTTAACATTTCAACCGACTAAAACAACGAAAACAACATAATCTTGAAACTTAAATAATAATGATTAAATAAATAACACGGTTTTATCACTTCAACGCTAAAACAACAAAAACACAAAAATCTTGAAACTTAAAGAATGATGGTTAAATAAATAATAATCTTTAAATTTCGTGGATTTTGGAGTTTCAGTTGCTGCGGTCGATTCTGGGCATAAGTAAACAATTGGCGCGAACAAACAAACGCACGCCTTCCCTTGAAACTAGTGTTAATAATGAAAAATTTACATTTTTATCTCATCCGTGCACGAAGTGCAGGATGAGATATTGTGAGGGGGCGAAAATGTCACTCGCAGTCCGGCTG
>JANCMA020091537.1:0-15192 GCA_024336925.2 Zoanthus solanderi | reverse complement strand
AAATTGAAGGTATGAATCATATTTTGAAATAGATAAAAGAAGGTTTGAGAAATATCTATAGCCTGTACTGCGCAATAAGTAAATCCAGTTTAGGACTTAAACCAAGGCGTTAAAAACAGTATAAATTTAAAAAAGAACGTCCGCCCGCCAGCCCACTTTTTGACAAAAGCTAAGTGCCTAACCAGTTATTTTTTATCCGGCCTTAAAGTTTTTACAGTTGTATTTCATTGCACAAATTAAATTCAAATGTTAACGCGTAAATGAAGTTTTCAAGGGTTTTCCTAAGGGTAACAAAAAGACGTTTAACATGCTGAGAATATTGAACAACAACAGCTTTATTGCCAAATATAAGTTAAACCTAGATTCACAAAATAAAATCTATTGATACAAAAAAGGTAACATCTACTCAGAATAACTAAAAAGCATGATTATATATTATATTAGAGAAGGAATTGGATATTAATGTTTACAAAAACGCCAAACATTGTAAATTCAGTTTTACTCAACGGAATACCAAAGTCAAAGTATGAATGATAAAGTATTCAATGTGTTTATTCAACAACTAAAGAAGCCTAAGCCATGTATTAGACTGTCATAAAACACGGCAGCATTTTAGAACACGAGGAAAATGTACAATGAATTGCTCTGAGGAATGGCAAACGTTCGAGACGTCACCGCTCTCCCTACGGCGATGATCAAACTTTCACATATATATGACTGTAGAGAATATGACGTCATGAGGGGGATTCCTACCAACTAGGCGCTGGTTGGTTGCATTTGACAGCCAGGAAAAAATGCGATCGGTCTCGCGTTATTTTAAAATATATCAAACAATGCTTTACAAAGCGTACACTCTTGAAGTCACATTGTGCTTCTCAAAAGTTATTCTTTGTTCATACCCACGCAATCTTAATTCTAAATGACATTTTGGCCGATTGCTTTTCAAAATGTAATATATTTGTTCCATATGTGAAACAAAATCTGTTTGTGACAAAAATAATTTATTCACTTCATTGTTTTTAAAGTTGTTGTCAACCAGTCACTTCTTCTTTGATGATGAGAGAAAGGAAGCATCGCAAAATCGATGTCAACGAATGAACTTTACCACTAACTGATCAACGTTTTTGGCCGTAAAGATTTGCATGGTTTTGTTGTTTCAAAGATGAAATTGTTTTTATTGTTGCATTCGACAAGGTTAATTTGAATTACCTGCATTGCCGAAGGTTCCTCGATTGCCGAAGCAGGAAGTGTAGCCAAAAAAGGCAACAACATCGGGTGGTAACCCTTCACTTATCGACACTAAATATAGGAGACTAAATCAACAGTTTAACGTTACTATCCGCGGACGGTGTACGGGCAAACAAAATTTCCGACGGATTCCGGGGATCGAACTTGAGGCAACTAACGCTTGGCAGCCAGAAATCAAACCACCTGAGCCACATTTAATTCGTGTGTTTCTTGGTGAAAAATGTTTAAAAAGAGTAGACGATAATCGTCTTAATGAATATAATGATATGACGAGTGTGTTGACTAAGTAAAAGCGCTGAATTAGTCCTGATGAAAAGATCGTGTTCGGAAACTTTTAAGCAACTTTTGGAGTTTGGAGAAATTTTTGGGTAACTTTGTATTGATATATCTAATAAAAATTACATTTTGAAAGGAAATATCCATTTCTGTAAAAGTTATTGATGCTTTTAAAGCAGGATAAGAAGTATTGAGAGGACATAAATATTTGATATATATAACTTGGATAGTTGATGAATGGTAGACCTAACGATGTACGAAGTCCCAGCAGAAGGATCCTTACGGATACGAGTGTCTCCTCTTGTACTTATTTAAAGCTGCTTAAGAAGATGAGAGGAAGAGGAAACTTCTCGCTGTTCTAAGTTAATATATAATATAAATACGAATTTAATTCGTAGACAAGAGTGCGCGATGCCTATAAGAGCAGAGTATAAAACAAATTGGAAACGCCGGGTTAGTTTCTCATGTTATAATTAATTTATCGCATACAACCCTGTTTCGTACAGGATATAAACCTGTACTCGTCAGTGCGAGATTGAAGTGGGTTCAGAATATTCTGTATATAAATAGTTTATTTAACGTCAATTGCGAAGGAAGTGGTTGCCCATTCTTCCTAGCCAGAGGCCAATGTTTAATCGCTCGACGGCTCAGATCTTGGCGTGAAAGTTGAAATTGCATAAACCCTCAGAGTCAGATTGAGATCGACAAATTTCAGCCCACTTGCTTAGCCTGGGAATCGATCCCTGGGTCCTAGAGGTGGGAGGCGCGACTGATGACCAACTACGCCAACCTGACTTCTCTAAGGGAAGGTGGGGGGTGGGGGAGGTGGGAGTTGATGGTGGGGGTTTGTGAGGAATGTGTTCACCCTCTTAGATGATCCAGGAGCTTTTGCTCTGGAACATTTTGAAATAAGAAGTCTGTCAAAGCATTCTTTTCCCTCTCTCCCTCGTTCTTTTTCTGTGGTTCCTGTAACATGGTTTACGGCAAAAACGAACAAGTTGCAAAAGCAAGCACAACTTATTTAACAAATAAAGAAGCCTAAGTCGTGCATTAAACTTTGATAAAACACGACGGGCATTTCAAAACACGTGTTTTGTTTTTCACCACTCGCAATGTGTATATATATTATCTATATTATAAAACAAATGAAGAAGCCTAGGCCGTGTATTAAACTCTGAGATATTTGAGAACACTCGAGAAATGTAGAAAATACTCCCTCGCTGCTCGTGTTTTCTACATTTCATTCATGTTTTGAAATGCCCTGAGTGTTTTACCATTGTCAAATAAGCTGCTTAGGGTTCATCATTGCTTTGTTATATAAATTCTTCACGCCGCGAGTTGTGAAAAACCGTAAAACACGCCATTTCTATGTTTTATACTCTGATTAAAACATGGGTAATTAGTCAATCAGAGCGCGCGTAGGGTCCTATCTATATTATAAATATATGTATGAGGCATCCAGCTGCCGTACATATTACATTTTATCCCAAATCTTGTAATTGTTTAACCATGCTGTATTTTAATAATGTACATTCACGTGTTTTTTCTTATCCCTTCTTCCACTTGCTCTAGGAATTACTTGATCTTGTTATGACAAAATAACTCGTAAATAGTAACAACATCAAGCTCTTAACATAACGTAAAACTTAATCGTTTCAGAATTTATCAAATTAAGCTTTCTATATTAAAATTGTAATTTGAAAAACGTTCATTTCAGCATTTGTTTCTGAAGCAATTATTTCGCTTAACCAATTATATAAAGCTGTTTTGGAATACCTTATAGTCGGCTGTACTAAACTTTTTCTGTTCTTAAAAGAAAATAACTTGGTAAGGGTGACGGTGATTTTTTTTTTCACTGGTTTTATAGAGTTACTCGAAAAAAGGTAGCTCAGGGACCAGGAATGAGAGATTTAACGAAAGAGCTTTACCTCATATTCGCTCGCGGGAAGACAGGTAAAATACTTTGCAACTGTTTTAAATGGCTAATATTTTATATTTTATAAATTAATTATAGGTAGAGACTTGTGAATGTTTTGCTCGGTTCACGCACATGTTCGCAAAAACAATATAGACTGCAAGTGATGAATACCGTATACAAAATGCCTCATCATGTAGGATCTGAAAAGATCACCCAGCCACGGAATGAATGAAACACGTGTAAAATAAAATCAATGGCTGGAAAACTACGTTGAAATTAATTTGCCAGTGAACCAATATGAGTAAGAGGTCGGACTGGCTTAGTCCGAGCTCTTAGTCATATTGGTTTACTGACAAATTAATTTCAACGTAGTTTTCCAGCCATTCGTTTTATTTTACTTACAAAAACAATGAACGAGAAATTTTAATTCTGCACAAAACGAAGCTGATCACTGGTGATCATCTTCGGTTATTGTGATCAATTTTGACCAATCGCGTGTGTGGATTTTGGACAGTGATTATACGTTACTTTTTAGTTCCTTAATAGTTCGGAATGTCGCTATTGTTGAACCAATATTTTTGTGAACTAAGAGGTGGGGGGGGGGGGTGATGACAGAAAAATAAGGGGGGGAGGTTGGAAGTTGTTACGGCAAAGGTTTTGGAATGCCAAGCAAATGGCTTACTAGTCCATTAGGTAAAATATAAAAGCATAAGGACGGAATCAGAACGTGTTACTCTACATTCGCTTACAATATGCCTCTTTGGTCGTAACCTTTGTCACAACTTGGATAAAGATGGATTGAAATATTTCTAGAAGTATAACCACACTAAATAATTTGATACTAGAAACAAGTACAAAATGATATAGAAAAATATTAAATGAATGAATGTTTATGTCATGTGAGAGGGAGAAAATATAAAACACACGTTTATACGTAAAGACGTTTTTTCTGTTTCTGCGAAACTGATTGACTGCTGTTCTTTAGATAAACAATTAGAAACTACTTAACAAAAGTAGAAACCCAACAATGAGATTTTTTGTCACCTTAATTGTTGACCCATTTTTTTCAGGTGGAACTGGCGCTATACAATATCACTATAGCAACCGTTCGTGGAGTAACAAGAAAGTTGATATAAGCAAGCCCCAAATCATAGATCGCCAAACGAAACTTCCAAAAATTGAAGATGAGGTATTTTTGCCGTGGTGATGACATCATTTTTTTTATGTTAGTTTGAGTGTTGAAACATTTACACTTGTCGCCAAAATAAACAATTAAGAAATTAAACATATAAAGGCACGGATAACATGGTATATCTTTTTTATAAAATTATTATTTTCCGACCTAACAAAGAGAAATGCTGACGATATACGAAGCCTCTTTCATGAAACTGTAAATTCTCACAACTTGGAGACAGCCAATCATATCGCTCAAGTCATTTTCGTGCTTCATAACATTATTATGAAAACATTTGTTGACCAATCACAACGCACGTACTATCGAAATTATTTTATAAAAAGAGGTAACGAATCAATGAAGGATATTTTAAAGATATAAAAAACCTACAGATTTCTTAGTTTATGTTTCCATTAGTAACAACAATCTTCCTATAGATTTTCAAGATATGTTTACTTTAAACAATCAAATTCACAGTTATAACACTAGATCAAGCAATTTTTTTCACTGCCCCGTACAAGAACTAAACTTCGTCAATTTTCTATAAAATACCAAGGTCCAACAATATTTAACTTACTGAGCAATGAAATTAAGGGAAGCATTTCGTACTCTTCATTTACCAAAAAACTTAAATGATATTTGATTTCAACATACTCTTACTTTAACAATCCTAATCGCATCATGTCACACTTCATCATACAGTATATATAATATTCTATATAGAAAGGAGGTCTGATATTTCAAATAAGCCCTACGACTTCTTATCAGACCTCCTCGCCATTAATATATATATTCATTTTCTTTATTTGTGTTAATACTGTATTGTGTATAATTTTATTTAATGGCAAATAAACTGTTATACTGTTATACTGTTATTTTAAAAGTTGAATACTACCAAACTATCAGGGGTTTCATTAAGGTGTGGAACAGGAGGACACTTAGATTTGGCACCCGGGCAAAGTTTATGCAAAGCTTAAAAAAAATTAAAGAATCTATAAATGCAGAGATGCTGAAAGCAGCCGGGTAAAGCCGACATCACAGCCGATCAATTTGCCCGGTGCGCGGCCTTTAATGAAACCCATGACTATGCTGCTTTAAACAAAATTGCCATTTGAATCCTTTCTCTCTTTGAAAGTAAAAAGTAAGCCTGAGAACCAACTTGAAAGTTCTTTGTTTAGGTGTCTACGACAGGTTGTGGCTCGACCAAGGGCTGCTTCTTCCATCCCAAAGGCTGTACCGGAACCTCTGACTGCGAGTATTTGGTTACGTACAGAGCAGTTCAGGGAGACATTCTCTTTGAACTTGGTACCAAAAGCGCTCAATGGGTGTCAATTGGATTTAATAATCAGAATAAAATGGTAAGTAATATTTGGTGTGAAGTTCTATGGCATTATGAAATATAAAAACCGCTTTTCCTCCATTTAACCACTTGTTCTTGACTCGTGACTTTCTAGAGGCTGGGAGTTTTATAACTATTCACGACTGACACCAGCAGGTGAATGGAACTAACATGGCTAAAGTGAGACAACTCCTTAGAATCTATTGAAATAAAACAAACAAATTCCACGTTAACGAAAGGCGCATTTACTTCTTTTTATTTTGTTGCTCTATATTTTATTATTATAATTATTCTCATATTTGCTGCGAGCGAAGTAAGTTGCCTTCTATTTGGAGCACAGTGTAATCTTCAGATGATACGAACATGCGATACATGCGATCAGCGGTTCAAGTCCATACCGTATCGAGAGTCGATTCAAGGATGTCACTAGCATTTCGGAAAGTATGATAAAGTGTGATTCGCTGAAGTGTATTTCACGGGTTAATGAAAACCACTCTAAGTGCGTTCACTCTAACATCAATTTACTCTTCTCCTTTTACAGTAACAGTACAAATACATTAAATACCGTAAATAGAACAGCATTGTCACTATAACAAAATAGTGTACTCGCAGCACTCACTTTATATTAGAAACAGAAAAGTTATAGTTGTATTTATAGTTTTTTTTATTAGAATCAGACTCTGTTTTACATCTTTTGTTCAAGTATCGTTGAAATTTTACTAAAACTAGAACTCGTTTGCCGACTTTTTACGCAAAACTATCGGACTTTCAGCTCATATTGACAAAGGAATGTAATTAGAATTCAAAAGCTGTTTTTAACTTTTTAAAAAGTAGTGTGTCCACAGGTAGCCCAAGTAATGTAAAATGTTACTGTTCGAATATAGCTTGGGCTCCCTGTGGTGTGTCCAACAGAGGAATGTTTATAAGTTGTTACGTCCTTGTAAGTGAGTGGATTAAGAGTAGTAAAATCAGGTGAGAGGTAAAAAAAGAGTTGAAATGGATAGCATGCGGGGTGGCATAAAATGGTAACATTGACTAACAGAATTTCACTACGAAGTACTTATCTTTTCTCATTCCACTGTCCTCAATGTCCGATTCTCTGCTGTTGCCTAAATGCCGGTTTATTTCCAGCCCAATGGTGACATGTTAGTTTGTGCTGTCGTCAATGGTCAAGTGGTTGTCGATCATTACTACGCAAATAACGGTAAAAAAGCTCCGACGAAGACAGACCCGGTTAGTTAAATTCCTTTAGGCTTATTAGCAGTCGAAGAGAACACGGTTGGGATCTAATTTAGCGTAAATAATAATTTCAAACCTATAATGTCAGGGTCGCGTACATTGCGGGAGGAGGGAATCGGGGGAAGGGAGGTAGTTGGCTCCGCCACAAAAACTAAACAAAGTGTTTATACCATAATAAATCATAATTTAAATCAAAAAGCACCAGTATGGTTGATTTCCTCATCAAAAGGTCTTAAAGACAACATTCTCTCTCACCATCATCTAGTTGCATTTTATTTATTATTTTTGAACGTTTTTCTCCTTTCTTCTGCTTCTTCGAATTGAATTTCGCAAAGTATTGCCCTTAAAATTACGCAAAGGCTGATGTAGATAGAGGCAAAAATGTGAACCCATATAGGCCATAATTTAATGTATATCTGGTAAAATTTCCATTTTAAGCTTTCTCTCTTTTCTACTAGTCTTTGAACTTCATGATACAAATTACTAAAATTACGGGTAGAACTTAAGTCGTTTGTAAAATAAGTTGCCTTGAGTTTCGTTTTAATTGTATGCATTCCGATCCTTGCCAATGCTTTTTTGTTTTGTTTTCCCTCCTGTAGAGACCAGATGCTATCATTCTTGAAAAGGGGACTAGCAGTGGCGGTGTTCTTTCATGCAGGTCAGAAGGTCGAGAATAAAACAAAATGTTTTGATTTTGACAAGAATTGCTGCAACTGTTGCTTATGTTTTAGTGAATTGTAACTTCTTAGTTTGTGAAGAGTCTTTCAATCGGGTTTATGAAGTATTTTGAATGCAAGATTACAGTATATAAATTTTGAATTGTTATTTATTTTAAAATTGGCATAGTCAGTAGGCAGTTTGGTGTTGCCATTTTGAATTCACCAAACATGGAGGGCTGGGACAAGTATCTGAGGGCCGATGAGAGTAGGGGCGAGACTCAGGGATCGGTTGGTAGTTGTGACCTTTGCGCAAAATGTGTTTATTAATGTTCCTCGATAACCGTTTACCCTTTTTGAGTATTGTTTCCTTGTCGCTCCCCGCAGCCTTCAGCTTTTTTGTTAATCCAAGATGGCGGCTTATAAAAACATTGCCAAAGTAATCCGATGTTAGATTTTCATTAATCTCGAGGAATTTTTCGGTTACTTACCTTCGGAAAGAGGCTTCACCTTATAGCCAGATAAGGACGTTTTATACATAAAAAAGTCCCACAACCAACATACACACTTTAAAATTATCAAACGGAGAAACTATAGGCTAGCGTTGGTTTCTACTTGTCGCTTCATATACCATCCGTGCTCTGCGTATGGTATTATGAGGACATTCTAAATACACACTAAATTAATAAAAAGACAAGATTTTTGATTGAAGGCTAAGACCCTTCGTACCCATTCTGTCTTGGTGGCTGAAAGTTTGGGGCACGATGCATATATTAAGCTTTCTGTGCTAGTTGTTTTATTTTTCCAGCCACATTCCTAAGTCATAACGCTTTCACTGCTTGACATTAAAACGCGTTATTATTTTCAGATTTAAAAGGAAAACCGATCCTAAAGAATCTAACATGGTCGACCTGAACCAAACCTGGTATTTGCTATACGCAAAAGGACCAATGAGTATGTACGAATCACCCAAATGAAATACCGTAAGACCTCGAAAATAAGACCATTGTAGAAGAAGCCCCAATTTGAGTTTGCAAAAATAATTTCGAGAGGCCGGTTTATACTTGGCAAACGTAGTCTCAAAAAGAAGCCCATCTCGAAATTAAGCCCACAAAAAAGACTATCTAAAGTCTTTGAAAAAAGAAGCCCATGTACTTGTTTTCGAGGTTGTATGGGATAATTCGACTCAAAGTTAGTACAATCGGCAGCTTCAGCATTGTTTTGTTTTTCGTATTGGGTGCATGATTAGGGCAATTATATTTCTTTCCATCTGTTGTGCTTGTTAATCTATTGGTCGATTGCTTATTAGCATCTCAAAACCCACTATACTCTTGTGCTAGTCCAAACCTCACTTTTGTGATCTTTCGTATACTCTTTCCCTCCCACGCTCGTTAACAACAACATACGGCGTTCATTCCTTTTCATATTTTGAAATTCCCTCCAAGATAATTTAGGAAGAGTATCAAATTTTACGGAATTTAGAAAAAATGTGTTAACTTATAAATTTATATCATAATTTTTTTTCGCGGAGATACTAGTTATATTGTTAAACTACACTAAAATTCGAGGTGAAAAAAGTTTGTATGTATGTATGTATGTGTGTATCTGCTGTAATGGAAGACCATTGTAATACCTTAATTGGTTGTCTATGGTCATTTGCTCATTTACATCTCAAAACCTCTTGTATTCCTGTACAGGAATATTAAGGTTACAGTCTTTTGCTTTAATGAAAGGTGTAGTAATACCTTAATTGTAAATGTTTGATGGGCGATCAGTATCCATAATATAATAAAAGTGTTTATAAAAAACGTTGAAACTGATCTAGATAAAATTTTTGGATATATGTAAAAAACTGTCTATTGTTCATTTGCTTATTTGCTATTCTGTACATTTTTTTGTTTTTGTACGTTTTGTTTTCCAGTGAGTAGCGCCATAAAATACCACTCTTATCGTGATGTTTCAAGGGAACGGGTTAATGTGAACATTATAGGAATCGCTGAAGGTGGAGAGGTTTCTCAAGTCCTCGTTAAACTCCATGGTATCTCTTTCATCTAATTTTTCCGACTCTATTTAGACAAAAGCTTTGTATTGTTTTTTTAGTGGTATACTTCATTAGATAAATTGTCGGTTTCTTCAGTTAATTTAATAGCATGGAGAAACTGATTTTGATAAAAATAGCGCTGCTTAAAGTGGTAAAGAAAATTGATATGATATCGTGGACATGATTTCGTAATTTATGAGAATATGAAACCTTTTTTTTCCAATGATACAAACACTAGGTAGTTATATACTCTGTACTTTACTTTGAAAAGTAAAGCTCATTGAGTTCATGAATGCGGGTCCAAAAATGTAAGCAAACATTGATTAGATTAATTTCAAGTGCCTATATATATATACATGGCCAAAATTTTGTTTTTGGATTTGGTATTTCTAGATTGCTTAAATGAGTATTCTAAAAAAAAATTCGACTCCTTCATATTGTCGCCACAAAATCGTGCTTTAAAGTACCCGCGACGGCCACGCCCAACGAAGATGACCGGGAGTTGCTAAGTCTGGGTCCAGAACAGGCCATGACGTCCTTTAGGGATCGTCGACCCTTCATTTCAGTGTTTCATTGTTTTTCCATACAAAATCAATCATTTTTTGGCGTAAATAATTCAAAAGACGATAGAGTTTGTATGGAATTACAATGAAACATTGAAATAAACTGGCGGGGAGAGTAGACGATTCCTTAAGTGACGTCACGGCCTGTTCTGGACCCAGAACTTCCGACACCGGAACTTTAAAGCTCAATTATGTGCGAAAATGTGACGGAATCGACAATATTTTTAGAATATTTTTCTATGTATTCTACAGATACAAAAAATCGAACAAAAAAACGTTTAGGCCATATAGACACTTTCAGTCATAATATATTTTAACCGAAATTGCTTAGTGTTTGTTTCTTTTTGATGTCATGAATACAAAGAATAAACTTTTGTTAACATTGCCGCCTTAGAAAATTAATATTGGTAAAAGTAACGGTAAACTTAAAAACTTTGTTTGTTGAGTTCGCATTCATTTCATATAAATGCGCGCGATTTTCGGATAATAAGGTTGAATCAAATTGATGATTATTCTATGGCAGCGCGATGCATATAGATAAGATTGTGTTTTACCAAGAGAATATGAGATAAGAGAGCTTATCCCGGACCCTATCAGGGGCTCCACTCGTCGTGCTATTTTTAGAAACTCGTTACCAATCCCCGCGCGGCTCATTTCATAATGGCGCCAAATAGTTTATAACTGTTATTGAATAGGCTTTAGAGTACATTATAGTAGTAATGTAAAAGGCGCCTTGCAACATATCACAAATCACAAATATTGTTGTTCAATTGTCGATGTTAAGGTTTTAGTCGCCAAAATAGAAGATATGATTTTCGTTCTTAAATTTCTTCTCATTATTCGTATTTAGTCAAATTTAGACAATAGGTATGTTTTTTCCGTTTTAGGAATCTTGATGATTTTATCGTGGATGGGTTGTGCGACCATTGCGATTTTCATGGCGCGATACATGCGACCTGCTTGGCCGGACACCAAGTTGTTTGATAAGAAACTATGGTTTGTGGTGCGTGTGGTTTTTGTATCGTTTGAAACAACAATCATCGAAGGACTAAAGTATTTAGCAAAATATTGTTAGAACGTAAAAAAACTAATATTTATTTATCCCATGCCTTAAAAATACAGTCAATCAAAAGACTGTGAGCAGTTGCCTAATTCTGTGGTATTTCACCCGGATTTCTGATTAATACCTATGAGTGACTACTTGACCCTATTAGTCCCATATGAGCCTCCATGATAAGGCTTGTTTGCATTAGTGCTCTTTATATTCATAACTGCTTGACCAAGCTTAAAACGTCGGGCGGCCTAAAACCTGCGGTTTTAGCTCTTTTTTCTCCGCGCGAGGAATAAATTAATTATAACTTGCGTGGGATAAACTCGTTAGGCTCGTGCGAATACGGGAAATACAAGTGAAATTAAACGTGGTATATTTACGGAAAGTATTACATAACTAGAAAAGCAGTCGGAGAGCCCAGACCTCCGCCAAGCATAATGTGATTCCCATGCAACATTGTAGGCATTTGTATTGTATTTTAATATTGTATTTCCCGTATATATGTTCTACCATCAAACTAACTTGCTATTTATTATTGAATTATATATACAAAATTAATAAGGAAAACAAACGCGAACAATTTGCTGCAACGTTTCGACATGGTCCGATGTCATTATCAAGCAAGGTGAATTTTATTGTGACAGAGCATATATACGGTTCAATAGACAATGGAACGGTATAATACAATGCAATACAATAAAATTCACCTTGCTTGATAATGACATCGGACCATGTCGAAACGTTGTAGCAAGTTGTTCGCGTTTGTTTTCCTTATTAATTTTGTATCAAAGTCAAGACTTATTATATGTACAAAAGTTGAAAATAGCAATGTTAAGGAATCCTTTAAAAAATTTCTGGATCCAGACTGCAATCCGGATCACCCACAAAATTTAATCAGTTCTTCCTCATCCCATTTCCCACATTTCCTGAAATTTTATGAAAATCTGTCGATAAGTTTTTGAGTTATGTTGCTAACAAACAAACAAACCCTACGAAAAACATAACTTTCTTGGCGGAGGTAAGTGATCAGTTACGATTTACATTTTGTGTAAGTAAGATCTGCAATAAATAACTGATGTTCTCTTTTCTTAACAGTTTCATCGTTCACTTATGGTCACGTGTGTATTGTTAACAGCCGCTTCATTTGTTGTCATTTTTGTCAAAGTCAGAGGCTGGTCCCAAGGGGTTAGTATTGTTCAGGACTGATGATCCAGTGGTTTGTTTCCTTACTCAGTTAGAACTTGTAAAAAGAGCTTAGTATACAATAGGGATTTTTTAGTTTCTTCTTCTTTTTTCTTTAACATATGATAATGATTTAGTGCTTTTTTAGATTCCATATTTATTTATTTATTTATTCTAATCGGATAATGAAAAGGATAGATGCGTACAAGATGTAATGCTACTCCGGATGTCATACTTAGAGCACAGGACAAACGATTGCCTGGGTATTTCTACAAGTCGGAACGAATTTTATAAAGTTCCAATGGACACACAAACGTAAAGCCAGATAATTGGGACATTACTAGTGCTACAAGTAAATGGCTTGGAATGTGACCTCTTGACGGCTTATCAGTGTTGATGGAGGGCACGAAAGAGAGAAGCCAAGAAGAGGGAAGCCAAGAAGAGGGAAACCAAGAAAAGAGAAGCCAAGAGGAAAGCCAGGAAGAGGGAAGCCAAGAAGAGGGAAGCCAAGAAGAGGGAAGCCAAACAGAGGAAAGCCAAGAAGAGGGAAGCCAAGAAAAGAGAAGCCAAGAGGAAAGCCAGGAAGAGGGAAGCCAAGAAGAGGGAGGCCAAGAAGAAGGAAGCCAAGAAGAGGGAAGCCAAAAAGAGGATGCTGAAGAAATGCTAAAGAATAGTTGGGCTGCCGCACTGGATGAAGTCTGAGATGATAGAGGTCAACGAAGTCTGAAGGGAATATGTCTTTGGATGATGATGAATCAGTTTGGCCCTAGCTAGCGGAATATATATTGCCTGACATTGGCAAAATAGTCTCACAAATTGAATCGTAATGACTATGACTGGAGTGTTATTCTTAAACAAACACACATTGTTATTCGCGAATTCGCTCTCGCTCCTTCATGATATCGGAGGAAAAACTAAAGAAATTAATAAGAACTGTAAAAGTAATAAATAATGTAATGTAAAACCATTAATAATACATTGTTCAATATTTTCACGGCCAAATGAACTAAAAAGTTCTAGTTAGGAGGGGCTTTGGTTTACTGTTATTGCATTTAAGTTCACCTGTTGAAAAAAGGAAAAACTCACGTTTCAGATGCTAGTCCTTCGTAGGAGATGAATAACTAGGCTTCAAAACATCATTGTGTTTCTTTCTATTCCAACGACATAAAACCCTAAAACATTTCTACTACTGTTTCTTTAGAAATATCGACACTGTTATTGCATTTGTTATTTCTTATCCATCTGTTCCAGGATGCATCAAAACATGCCATCATCGGCGTTATCGTCACTGTGCTCTCCTTCATTCAGCCTGTCATGGCGTTTTTCCGGCCCCATCCGGGAGAACCCAAGTGAGTTTGCATTCTGATATATTTTGCTTTAAGTTAGGATGATGGCAGTGACGATAGTGATGTAATAATGATACAATTAAAATAATTATTGATGGTAGGTATAATGTTGATGGCAGTCATTATAATGTGATAATGATACAATGATAATAATCATGGTGGTAGAAATGATGATGATTATAATGTTGATGATGATGATGATAGTGTTGATGATCATGATGATAATGATGACAATGATGATAATGATGATGATAATGTTGATGAAGAGGAGGATGATGATGAATTATGATGTTGATGTTGTCGATGACGATGACGATAGTGATGACGATGATGATAATGTTGATGATGATGAGGGTGATAATGTTGATGATGAGGATGATAATGATGATGAAGATGATGATGTTGATAATGATGATGATGTTGATGATGTTAATGATGATGATGATGATGATGATGATGGATGTGGTTGCGGTTTAGCACAATATGATAGAGCTAAACAGTGATAGTATCCTGTTTATAGGCGTAGCTTATTCAACTGGGCTCACCGTTGTGTCGGTTTGTCGGCTTGGGTATTGTCAGGTAAGCACCGAACTTATGTCTATCGTAAGTTACTACCCTGAATGAATAATTATATCCTATTATAGTCTGACTTTATTGTGGGGTCCTTTAGATACATTATTTAACAGATGTTGATGATTAACTACAGAACATGGACATGAATCATACACATGGTATAAAAATCAATTATCACAAAAGTAAATAGTTGAACTTTACAAACCTAATCCTCAGCACAAGTACAACAACAACAAATATTTTTTTATTATAACAGAAAAAAATATGACAAGTATGTAATGATTGCAAAGCTTGTTCAGTTGAATGGCCTCTTCGGAAACCAAAATGGAACTCAATAAGAATGTTGTTTTTTTTCAATATAACTAATAAGTTGCCTGTTTAAAGTAATTTCTGATATTTTTCATAAAACGTCACGGATGATTGCATGTTACGATCGATTTGGTATCAGCATGACTAATCAATTAAAAAAAGTGTGATCAATTTCTGCCTTAAAAGTTTCTTTTACCGGATGAATTCCTAGAAAAATGAAACTTGTAGCATTTCATTCAAAGTAACATTGTTTTTGTCTTAGACAAAAAAGACATAA
>JANCMA020091429.1:0-15192 GCA_024336925.2 Zoanthus solanderi | reverse complement strand
TTCAAGCTTGTTGTTTGTACATTTACAAATAACCTATCGACAAAAAATAAAAGTAATAGAAGTGCGGGTGGTTTTGTTTTTTTCACAGTTTGAAGCGTTCATTGCAACGAAAACGCGCGTTTCGTTCACACGTTGGTGGAAAGCAAAGGTTCAGTTTATAAAACAATCTTCTTTATGAAGAGCCAGGAGGCTCAAAATCTCCTGAGATTTAAAAATGATCTGAGAAAAACTCAGTCTCAGATTTATTTTGAAGCACTTTTAAAATATTTTAGTGAGCGCGATTCTGCTATTTCTGAAACTTGTTGTTGCCTTTATTCTACTCTTGTACCTGTATCTTAATTATTCATGTCAGATTTCGTTCAAAAAGATATATATGTTAAAAAACGAGTTTAGAATCATTTGAGGCGGAAATCATTGAAAAACTAAGAACCACGAGGCTCACATGAAATAAATGAATCTTATAAAACATATTGAGTGAGCTAGTATGCGAAAACTTTGAAACTCTCCAAAGGAAAATTTTAAAGGCTAGCAGGTGCCTCTAAAGAATTGGCGTTTCTTTGAGAGTAAAAGTTATGTCTTATGAATTTTAAATATACGGCTGGATAAAAACGAGTCAATGAATCACAGTTAAATTATGAAAATTGCAAGATTCATCTTTTTGGAACGCAAGCAACGAGGAAAACAATTGTATAACTGTACTTAATAATTGAAAATGAGCTATTGTATACGCGCATTGAACCAAGAAAATATTGAGCGATAAATGAACTAAAATATATTTAGATCTTGTTATAAACAAATCAAGTTTGTCATTTTAACCTTATAATGTTTTTGCGGTTCCAATATTTCCAAACAATTGGCTTTTTTTCATTTTAGGCTTGATTATAAAGCTATAGTACATTTCATTTCCTTTCGTTACTATTTCAGCAAGACGCTTATAGTGCATGCGTTTGGCTCACGACCAATGTACAACAAATTTTCAAGATTTTAATTCGAGTTTTACTTGAACAAAATTATTGTCGCTTGATAATGATAAGACTTGAATCGGAAGCGACCAAAATATCAGCAAGACCAAAACATGGTCAAAATATACAGCAATCAAGATTTTAAAAAAATTAGATTGAACAGCATTCAAAAATAAATGTATGCAAATTTGTTTTAACATAAATGCAGATACTTTTTCAAACCAGAACTAACCAACTCGAATACATTTCAAGTGTTCTTGGTGAGGTTTAAAAGACATAAAAACGATTCAGATCTCTTTAGCCACAGTTAAGCTACCTTTTACGAATCGGGTAAACCTCTGTGGATTTGTACTATGCTATTTCTCACAGCAATAGCCTTAAGCTTATTTTCTTTGCTATTTCTAACAACCATAACTTACCAATAAACTCGGAAAGGCTTTCCCAAGGATAATAAACGTGACCACAAGAAACTGAGGTTTTAACCTTCAATGGCCGATAGCACGCGCATTTCTTTTTCGTCCGCTAAGTAGATGGCCGACTCGAACGTCAGACAAAGCGATTTGCATATTGTGCCTGCAGTGTTTTTATAAATATCTCTTGCGGCAATTTCCATATTTATTAAATTTGAACGTGTGTAGCTATAGTCACCTATGATATCAATGAGTTTTGTCGGTTTGCGGAACTTGACAAATAAGACTCGCTTTTTTTGCATATCAGGCAACAAATTGAAATAAATTTAAAATCTCCTACAATTCAAGTGCTTATTCGTTTTTTAGTGCTTAGGAAGTTATAGACTTCTTTAGAATGCAATTTTAGCTTTGAAACCCAATTCACACCCAATTAATCCATGCGATTGAGCTGTATATTATAAGTATATAGATCTTTCAGCTATAAGGTTTATTAATTGGACTCGACGCTTCAGTTTTAGAAAAGCTTATTCACAGAATATTTTCTTGGCGTTATGGTTCGCACAAACCTCCAAAAAACAAGGAACGTGCAATAAGAAAATGATTGAATGTGGCGTAATATTTTTTCATGTGTTAAAGCTGGGTCTCATATAATCGTTTCTGTCGTGCCAATCGTCCAAATTGTCTAAACAGAATTTAAAACAATTGAGACGACCCGGAAAATTTTTGGTTCTCAAATAATCGTCCCGGTTGTGTAAGCGTAAAAAAAAAAGAATGTGCTGGGGAGCTGGATTGAATCAATCTAGGTTGTTGAATTAATCAGGAAATGCGTCCCTTAAAGAGAACCCGTGACGGCAATGTTTTTAAAAAAATTTTACTTTTTAGATAACGCCACATGCAGAAAGAATGTTTATCTGTTTTTTCTCCGCTAATATATTGAATATATTGAATATTTCACAAGTTTATCTTCTTCCAACTCAGTTTTAACCTGACATTTTTATTCTTTTGTTCCCTCGAGAATTTGTTATGTAGACACTCGTACAGCTGCACTTGTTCCATAAATAACGTCGTATTTAGTTCAGCTGCCGTTTTGAAATTTTAGTGGCGCAATGCATTCTAGGATCGCTTAGGTCGTCCCTGTCGTCCTTTTGCTTCTGAGTGGTTCAGTCATATGATTGTTTCGAAACTTAGTAATAGCCTCAGTCGTCCGGTTAGAGCTCCGACAGGTTGTAATATCTGGTTGTTTTTCCAGTTATCAGCTTTCGTTTTTTAACAATGTTCGCTGTTGACATTGAGACAATTTGGATGGAGTAGAACAAAATGTTTTCCCTTGGGCTTGTCTGAGCCGCAAATGTTAAAACGGAGTAAACACACAATATATAGTCAATACCCCGCCACTATTGTAATTTGTGTTTGATTATATATCGAATGTGGCGTAATATTTGTGTTTGATTATATATCGAATGTAGCGTAATATTTTTTCAAGTACTAGTTAGTAAGTCGCACATTCAGCGGATGACAGTACAATTTATGCTATGTTTAATCCTATTGGCCTTATAAATATTCAAAGATCAGAAAGATGGGTTACATGCAATGTCCGGTAGATTTTTCAATTATCAAGTTTCGTTTATGAACATTGTACACTATTCATACAATTTCGAACAAATTTTGCTTATTTCTGATTTTATACTGGGTTAGTAGAGCATGAAACTCGCTCTTTCATAAAGACAACAATAAAACCAGCAATAGATTTACCATACGAAATTCCAATCTATCTAAATTCTACCGCCACGGAGTTGAATGAGATGAATATTTCACTAAGTAAATTAAAAACAAATATAGTTATTTTATACATGTATGGACTTTGAGTTAAGAGCAAAAATATTGAACTTAAATGTAATAATCAGTGTGTTTCCTTTGAGTCAAAACATACTGATCGATTATAAACGATCAGGAGTTTCTCTTTCAATATTTTGATATGGTAATTAGTTACGCGTCCTCAAGAACTCTTTTTTTTTTTTGTATAATCAAGAAGGCTGTAATTTATCCATCATTAGTTTTAAGAAAATTATTAAATTTCCATTTCATTAAGTTAACATTGTACAGATTAGAAGTATAATTGCATGCACTTACCAGCGACATCGAAGTCAGGATTTTCGCTTTCCAAAAAACTAAGAATTCGTTCCCACTCTCGCCATTCTTGTTTTCTTGTCTTGTTTTCTTTATAGGACACTGAAATTTCTCTCCCAGTCAGAGTTTCGAGCAATTTTCCAGTTATTCCGCTTCTTTTTAAGGCGCAAACATCATCCACTCGAATATCAGCAACCTTCAAATAAAAATTTATCCATCTTGTGAACGCCCGCCTCCGAATGACTCGCGCGTACAGATCTTTTGAGCACGCCGATCTTACGCGATTTCTACCATTTTCACTTTCCATAATGTTTTTGATTTAAAGCAGTCGGATCAATTTAAGTACCAATCACCAAAATTTTAAATTTTAAAAAAATCCTTTCCCAATGTGAACACTTTAATAGTTATTATTGATTTCAGTCAGTTAGTGAGCTACTATCAAAGTCGCGGGAATTAAGAGCAAGTGTCATCATGTTGATGCCGAACACACGATTTATTACAATTTTTTGGTAATTTTAGTTTCTTTCTGAGCTTCACAGCTGTTGATTGGAGTTAACCTTCCATTTACTGTTAATATGCATGCTGATGAAGGAATTAATTTTGCTAACCAAAGCAAACAAGTCAAAGTTTTCCTTGACAACATGCCGAATTAGATTGTTTTTCTTTCATGCACAAGAGAACATGATGGAAAATTCTCAGTTCAAAAACGCATTTCCTGGTATACATCAAGAACTGCTTGTTTGTTGAAGATAAATGCTGAGAACCTGAAAGATAAAACAGGACATATCTAATTAACATTTTATAGGCTAAGTGTAAATAAAATGTTCCCCCTAAAAACCGCAACAATTATACTGAAACTGAAAAGACCGTTATCTTCCGGCTTATGCTATCACTGGCAATTTGATGTCATTTGGTCAATCGATGCTTACCCAGTAAAAAATTTAATCTAAATCGTAGTGTCTCCTCTTTGTTTGAGAAAAACGGAAGGGACATACGCGCTGTTTTTTATAAGAACAACTAATAAGAACAATGAGGCTCAGATTGGACGAAAATTAAAAACAATTTCAGAACAACTCAACAAGCTCAGGCTGAGGCTGAAAATAGTGAAAATGTTTCTAGCTGAAACTTTACCGAATCTTGTAAAATCGTTGAGCAACAAAAAAAATTGACCTCTGCAGCCTGTGGGCGAGGACTGCGAGTGGAGGACAAAATGCACAGTGGTCTTGGATAAATACAACAAAACTACAGACGATCAGCAGTTTTTCAACGCCTTGACTTATTGTTTTGATGTTTCATTTCAAATCGCTCACAGAAGTAAGAACAAAATTAAGAATAAATTGAGGCTGAAGCAGCCAAAAAAATTAAGAGCAATGAGCCTTGACAAAATTTATGGCGGTTCTTATAAAAAAACAGCTTATAATAACATAACATTAAAGGAGACGTATTCCATCAATTTAATTTTAGTATCTTACAAAATAACACCTTTCGATTTGTGAAAGACCGCAACTATGTGAACACAGCAAATAAAAGTTATTTTTGGTAACTATATATACTGAAGAAAATGTTCTATAAACAATAGTTAAATATTTTCTTTTAATCACTCGAAAACAGCTTTTTGTTGCGCATGAATTTTTTGGTTTTTTGAAAACATCACAACGCTGCGACAGAACAAAGCCGAACAGTGTACCCTTGTTTCATATTTCTTGAAGTTTTCATTTTTTGTTGTTTCTCGTGCATTCTTTTTTCAAATGAATATTCTTTTTTTGTTTTTCGAAACTGAGGAACTGCGTTCAACTCTATTCATAATTGAAACCATTGCTTTGCAAAGTCTCTCCTTACGCTTTAGCGTTAGTTCTTACTTAGAGCAATTATGAATTAACTTAGTTGCTCCCTTCGAAGGCTGACCGGCTCAAAACTTTACTTCGTTAAAACTAATTTTAGTAATTACTGTACAGCGATAATCAAAAAATATTCAACCTTGATCTCCATAAATTCGTATTGTAATATCCTCCAACGGCTCTTTTTTGGTACACTTTCGCCGTTCTGTTCTCCAAGTATATATGATTATAAATTATATTTTTAACAGTTGAAATCGTTTGTCAATAAATAACAGTTACCCTGGGTACCAGAGGCAAACTCGCTTCTAAAATAAAGGAAAATAAAGAAAAAGGCCAAGATCGCTCACTTCAGGCCTCGCGCTCGTTTCAATTTTTTGTTTTAGGAGCGAGTTTGCCTCTGGTACCCAGGGTAAATAAAACAGTTGAGTTTTTGTAAAATATACCGGTTCTTATCAAAAGAGATATTTTTTTCTAAAACACTCATCTACTCCCTTGCTCTGTTATTGTTCAAATAGAATCTCTACATGTTTTTTTTTGTTAACTGAAAACCTGCAACATGCGTCAGTCAGTGCTATTCGTACAATGTTTTTAAAAGTAGTTTGTAATATGTTTTTAGTCGACAAAATTATTTTGAGCTGAGGTCGCGATCAATTGGTTCCAAAAGTTGAAGAGTGTCTGTCTGAAGATCTTAAGCTTATGAAGGCATCAGTTGTAAACTGAAAGCCCTTAAACTTGTCAGTCGGATTAAAACTAAAGTGAACTTCATATTAAGGAAAATGCAGCGATGACAGAGTTGATGGAGTCAATTTAGGAAACGATGAAAATTCACATTTCCTTAAATGGCCAGGGGCCTGTTTCCGGAGAGAAAAAAAAACATTCAGTGCAACTTATGAAGTAAATCAGTCTCTTGCTTTTCAAGTATTTGATTACAGTAAGTTACATTATATAACTTTAGGCGATAAAATGTTTTTTATATATTTATTTTTTTTTTGCAGTAGTGCAATTAAGTCTGCGGTTCTTTTGAACTAAAGCAAATGTGCATGAATAAACTTACGTCGTCAACAGTTCACACTCGAAAATTAATTACAACTAACAAAGTCAAATATGCAACCAAGATTTCTCAAACCATTGGAGCTCAAATGATTTGTTTTTATACTGTTTATTCGATTTTTGTTTATTTATTATATTGCTTTAATTAAGTATTTCGATATTATTATCATATGACTTCGTAATTAGAACTTCGCCCTCGGGGAGATATCATGTAGCCTGATGCATGTGCAACAACAACTGATAAAACCCGAAAAAAGTTTTTGAAATGGAAAATTTAATCGAGGCTCAAAAAGCTTTCGTTTCTTGTCATAATTACAATGATACAGTGTTTGAACAACAACATCAAAACGGCGTGTTAAATCTGTAGTCAAAATTTCCCCTGTGTGACTTAGAATTACACAACTAAACTAAATTGATGTAAGAAGTATAGAGTAATGTTCATTGAATTGTAAAATGATGTACACGTAGAAGGTTTAAAATGCAAACGTTGACTTAATGCGGAACTAATCATCGCAGTTATTAGCAAAGTAAGGTTAATATTACAGCTGTTTTCAATCACGCCAAGTTAAGTCTAGTAGTTGATTGAGTTAGTACTCGCATAGGTTTCTTCAGTCAGTGATATCAATAAACCTAACTAGCACTGAATTTGCTGGTTTACTCTATCTGCCTGGTTTTTCATAAACTAAAAGATATAAACAAGGAATCGCGTACATACCTGTTTTGATGCAAAACCATCTGTTTTGTCTTTTGTGTTTATTCAAGGTTGATGAAAGGTAATACCGTGGTTGCTACGGGTAACAAAGATGCGAGGCACTTTTGACGCACCTATATAATTAAACCGGCCCAATTAAATGAAAACTTTATAGAAAAGCTGGTCTTTTATAAAATAAAATAAAATAAAATTAAATATAATAATGAATGCTGATTAAGAATAAATGTCAAGATCTATGTTGCTTTTTCGTAATCATTTTACGAGTTCTCATGCACAGACAATTTCCTCTACCAGTTGTGCTTTAGCCTGGTGCATATTTCTGGATCATTCGGCGATCGCCGATTTCATCCTTATTTGTGATCATGACCCTTCCTTAAGCAAGTCCAATTTTGTCAACTTCTGTTGAACTAAAGAATACTGGCAGGCAAACTGTTGAGTTCTTTAGCTAAATTTCTAACCATAAACAAAGGAACAAAAACATTTTTCATTGTTGATGTTTTTTAAAACTAATTTAGAAATATCTGTTGACTTAGATTAGCGGCTGACTGTTGAGTTGTATTTTAATATATCATTTTAAAATATTTGTTGTGGAGTTTACTTGTCTGTTTGAGAGAAGCACTGGGGATTGCGGGAAATCGTTGACCACTAACGGCGCTAGATTTTGAAAATCCCAAGCCGCTACAGGATTTGCCAAATAACGGAAAACACTTAGCGGTTTGGATGGTAGGTTTTTAGTGTGTGATTGGTCAGAAATAACATTCCTGACATATTTTAGGTGTTCACGGAATTCCCGGTCACACTGTAAGTGTAAAAGTTTATTTATTCAAACGACGGAGCACGGTCAGTATCTCAAGGGATCGGGAAATTCGAACAACGTACTATATGTAGACTGCATGCCAAGTAGTTTTTTCTGCCGCAACAGATCGAGATTCAAGCGCGTTCGTCAAGGAAGTCTTTCATTCGACGAACGCGCTTGGGTTTCGATTTCCTGATGCAATATGGAAAACCCTGTTTTGCAGTCTATCCTGAATTCGATCGGATAAACAAAAAAAAATAAAAAAAAAAATACACATGATCAAAAGCTATAAGTTACAGGAGACACACTGAGTCTGCGAAAGGAATCCGATCTAAAAGTAATCTCCCAACAAATGTGCTGGCTGCTCCGGTATCATTTTCTTTGCGCATTTACGCCAAAAGTTTTGTATTTTGGCGCGATTATTTTCCACCTGTATATTAAAACGGACCAACCAAGCTATAAAGAAAAGCAAATATGTATGATGTCTGACTAGGGTATCTTTAATCAAAATAATGTTGACGAAATTAACCTACTAGTCGTAAAGACAACGGGACATCTGCTTTGTTTACAGGGAGTCTCGATGCTTCGCGAGACGACGACATAGAGCGTTTAACACACTTGACCTCTTCATCACCAACAATCCTAGTATCATCCACCCTGTTAATACGATAACCGGACTGGCGGACCATGCTGCTGTCATTGTCGAGGGAGATCTCTCCACAATACGTCACCACCAGAAGCCAAGAAAGATCCGGCTGTATAAAAGAGCTGACTGGGATGGCTTTAGGAAGCACATCCAAAACTTAGATTTTGGCGAGCAAAACCCTGGGCAAGGTGACGTAGAGGCAAAATGGCAAGTATTCAAACATCACATCGAAACCGGAATAGACATGTTTATTCCAACCAAAAGAGCAAAAAAGAAAGATAGCCCTCCCTGGATAGACACTGATATCAAGCGCTTGATCCGCAAACGCAACAAGTACTTCAACATCAAAAGCAAAACGCATTGTCCGAGTGACACTAACCATTACAAAGCTCTTAAGAGAGAAGTGCAGCGAAGAATTAGACAGAATTATTGGTCCTATGTTGAAGAAATATTTACTCCTACTGATAGTAGGGACAATGAATCCAGTGTGTCAAAGCGTTTTTGGTCCTTTATCAAACATGCTCGAAATGACAAGCTTGGTGTACCAACTCTGAAGTCACAAAGGTCTGAGATATCAACTAACAGTGAAAAAGCTGTGTTATTAAACCATCACTTCCAGTCTGTATTTACCCGAGAACGACCACTGGAGCTTAAACATCTAGCCGAGCAAACTTTGATCAACATAGGATTGAGGCAGCAAAACCATCCATCCGCATGCCTCCAATCCACATCACTGCACAGGGTGTAGAAAAACTGCTATCAAACCTAAACCCAAACAAGTCAAGTGGACCTGATAATCTCTGTCCTAGAGTCCTGAAAGAGCTTAGTAAACAAATAGCTCCTGTGCTCACGCATATCTTCCAGGAATCACTTCGATCAGGAACCGTTCCAACAGACTGGAAACTAGCCCATGTAACTCCTATCCACAACTATGACCTGCATATGCAGTAAGACCATGGAACGCATACTGGCATACAATATCTCGAAGCACCTAGAGCACCACAAGATTTTCTCTGACTGCCAGCACGGCTTCCGCCAAAGACAATCATGTGAAGCCCAACTGATTGGGTTCATTGATGAATTGGCAAGAAATATGCAGAAAGGAGGGCAAACAGATGTCATAGTTATGGACTTCTCGAAAGCTTTTGATAAGGTACCACATAAGCGTCTATTACATAAACTGGCCAACTATGGCATCAAAATGGTCGTACACATAGATGGATACAAAATTTCCTGACAAACAGAAGCCAATGTGTCGTAATTGGAGGTGAGAAATCACCATACGTGCCCGTGTCATCCGGCGTTCCACAGGGCTCTGTGTTGGGGCCATTGCTCTTTCTCATTTACATAAACGATTTACCATCACACGTGCAATCTAAAGTTAGACTGTTTGCAGATGACACCGTCATATACCTCACAGTTAAATCTGAGAATGACAGCAAACAGCTTCAGCGTGATCTTACCAGGCTCGAACGCTGGGAGAGAGATTGGCAAATGATGTTTAATCCATCTAAATGCAATGTAATCAAGATCACAAGAAAGCGCAAGCCATCAGACTTTACATACACGCTTCACGGCCAAATCCTAGAGACCATAGACCACATCAAATATCTGGGTGTCCACCTGTCACGCGATCTGCGATGGAATGAGCATGTAGCTAAAGTTACGTCCAAAGCGAATAGAACTCTTGGATTCTTACGAAGGAACCTCCGAACTCCATCAATAAAGATCAAGGAGGCAGCCTATAAGACACTTGTTAGGCCAGCCGTGGAGTACTGTTCGTCAGTATGGGACCCATACACTGCAAAAAACATCTCGCAGGTGGAAATGGTGCAGCGTCGAGCCGCGCGCTGGATACTACGGCGGTACGACAGGAGAGACAGTGTAACAGAGATGCTTCAACTGCTAGACTGGGAAACCCTCGAGAAACGGAGATCCAATGCAAGACTGTGTTACCTGTTTAAACAAGCAAATGGCCTTATATATGGCGAAAGTGAACTACTCCAGCCTGTGAACCACAACTGTAATACGAGATATTCTGAACACTCCTATAGATTACCTCCTTGTTCACGTGACTATTACAAGTACTATTTTTATCCTAGAACATTAAACAATGGAATAATTTACCCTCTCAAACCATCAACTGTGCAACTCTGAAATCCTTTAAACGGGTAATCCGTACTGTCTCCAATCATTAATGTTTAGTAATTATTAATGTTTAATATTATTTGACTTAATCTAATTTTTAAATTTAATAACGTCTGTAATACTCAATTTTAATGAGTGTAGACGAGAAAGGTCAAATAAAAATAAAATAAATAAATAAATTGTCTTCTCTCAGCATTTTGTGTTGCAATTCATTGCGGGTAGCATTGCACGAAGTAGAATTTGGATCTACTTTTCGCAGCGCATTACAGCAACTTGCAACACGATTGCACAGTGTATCACACCTTTTGCAACTTTCCTCGTAATTTTTGAGACATTTTTTCTAACAGCGCATGCACGAGCTACACTCGTTTATTTTTTACAGACCACCACCTTGAATTTCGCGCCAAATATTTCTTCCTAGCTTATACCCCGGCAAAATAAGTTGCAAGTTGCCGAGATAACTGCCAAGTGTAATAGATCCTTTGTTTTTTAAGCAATTTTCCTAGCAACGGCGTTGCAAGACAATTTGCCAAGACAGTTGTTTAGTGTAACAATGCTTAACGTTATATTAAAAATTATTTTTGTTGTGTTTTTAAAAAGAAATAATAGTCTTGCACATACTTTATTTCTTACCTTTTATGCATGATAGACTTTCTACTAATATCTTTGCCACTGTTTCTTTTTCATCGCTTGAACAATTCAGTGGAAAACCGAAACCATACAAATTCCTATTTGCGCTCATTGTACAAGACAACACGCGTGTGTCTTTAATATTATTATCATGAGGTGAAGACGTGCGAAATATTTGGCAATATTTTCTTGGTGGTTTATAGATCAGTGATTCGGTTAACGCTTGAAACATTTCATATGACTCCGCATCTTTTACGAGAACTAAGCTCTCATCTCCATCTATCAGCTGACAACCATTTTGACTCACAGTTAACAAATCTTCGACAGAAAAGCCATTAACAGTTATTTTGTTACGAAGCTTGCAGTACATTTCAGGAGTCAGGTATGTTTCGGCGATTGTCCCGCTGCGCGTGAGCTCAAAGTAATCGGCCTTTTTTCCAAATCTTTTTTCTTGTTTCGTGATCTTTTTAACAAGAACCGCAACAAAAGCAAAGGCCGCATTTATCAAAACAATTTTCAGAAGAGAATATAATGGTCGTTTGAGACATAAATTAATCATATTGAGTCTGAGTTCTTCCCTGGAAAAATTCACCTAATAAAACAATTAATTTGAATTTAAAATTTGATTAACATGAAACGTCACAATTAGCTTTGCTGGTGCGCATCTCAACTCTGAATTAACTGAGATAAATGTTTTTTTACTGGTCCGAACTTGATTATTACCGATGACAAAAGAAATACGCAACTTAATCTTGAAATAAGATCATTCAATAATTACTCGATCCGTTCTCGAGAAGTTTTGACATCACTTTCGGAGGCACGTGATCTTTAGCAAAAGCGAAACATGCAAAGCAGAGAAGCAAGTTCATAAATATTTCATCAGCTATTGAACTGCACACAATTTAGGCATCCTGCTAATAAACAGTGACTGATTTGCCATTTTTTCAGCAGCATTCTAGTTATGTCTGTTCAGATCTAATTGATGGTATGTTCGTCACAAAATCTTGTGAAACAATAAAACGTCTTCATAAGTTTTAAAATTAAGAAATTCAATTGAGAGTGTTTATACATTTGCTATAAAAAGTAAATTAATGTGAAAACTTGACAAACACAATGCAGCCTTAGTAAGATGTCCATACTATCAGATTTAACTTAAGTAAATGAGTAAAATTTTAAAATAGGGAACAGCAACAAATATCGGTGAGAATGCCAGCATAAAAATTGTTTTCGCCCGTACTTCCTAACCTTTAGCTATTCCTAGTTTTTGTGTCACTACTGCGTCGATAGACGATAGCCACTATGTCGTCACCAAGTAAGTGAGTTCCTAACACCACAACAGGAAGTCTAGGCAAGTTACCAAATACCACAGGAAGCCCGCAAAACTTCGAAACAATGTTCGGAAGATCACTGACTAAAATTGGATACGCACAAATAAAACTCTCTAAACTAGATTCACACGGTTTTCTTATTGACTATATAGGTTTAGTATAAATTTCTTGCACTCCATTTCTACTTAAAAGTATAGTAGCCACAAGTGCTTCAAAGGCGCCTTTTTATTTTAAAATCTAGAGGCCTTGATGGCGTTACCTGTGCATATTAAACAATTATTGGACGAGGTTGAGCAAAATGTCGTGATTTGTCAGTGGCGAGTAGATTCAATTATTTGCGAGACAATGACACATTACGATATTTTGCTCAACCTAGTCCAATAATTGTTTTATCATTCGATCACTGATTTGTGTGGGAGGCGTTAACTTTTAAGAGTTAAATGTGCGCTGTCTCGTAAAATAAGTTAAGCCGGCTGTTTCAGTTTTCATGCAAATTCATTTAGAAAATAACTCGGCGCTGCCACTTTCGAGGTCGAAACTACGCATGAGTAATGTCATATATATTTGCAGCTAAACTCCGCCGGACGGTAATGCGCATAAGCAGAGTCATATTTGTAGGCAATTATTTGTAGGTCACGTGGTGGTCCTTGCGCCAATGAAAAAGAAAGAAAACTTTCATCGAATGATAAGAGCCTTTGTGAGTAGTTAGTTGCTTGTCACCCAAGTTCACAAAACCTAAATGACAAACTAAATTTTTGAACAAAACGAAGGCTGTGCTCCTGACGAAGGGTATTCGGGGTACAATTTCCGTATTCATGCGAGCTAACCCTTACCCAGACCCTAATATACGCGGAGAAAATGCATGGGCAATTAATTATGCGCCAATGCGGAAATTATCCTGGGTATTCTTCAGAGGTATTTAATAACTAGCGGAGGTTCTGGATGAAAATAGAGAATCCGATAAAACTATTGTTGTGACAATAACTTGAAAATACTCAACCCGAACAAGAAAAATTTAAAGTATATTTATTTGTACTTTAAAATATAAAAAGCCTTCAACATTATAATGCATTGAAACAGAGGATACTGCGAGAGACTAAATAGCTCTTCTTTTCTGACTTTTGAATCACGTATGCAAAACGGCAGTGTACCTAGTCCTCAACATCAGCTTTCACAGCTGAGCAATAAACTTAACTCTAGAAAATCTTCAGTCCTTCTTCAGCTGTTAGAAATGCTTCCTGGATGAAACAATCTCATATTTTCCCGCCACTATATCCGAGCGGCTTCCTTACCATTCGGGTTAAAAAGAAACCATCTTGATCCACTTTTACAAATAGATAAGTTCTACAGCGTAGTGAGAAAGAAGAATTCTGAACTGACGTTTCGGACTGTAGTCCTTCAATGGTGTGAATGCCCATCTTGATCCACCATTTTCTTTACACAAAGGACAGCAGCTTTCTCTACCCTCCTCCTACAAGTATTTAGCTGTTCATGAATTGTTGAAAGGAAGCATGACTCACTCACCATACCCTAGCAGAATATTTTTGACAGCTTGGCACGTGACCAGCCGCCGCCGTCAACAGTCCTTCCCAACCTCCCCTCCCTACTATTTTTAAAAAATCGCTATGATAAAATTTGCACAATTACAATTTAGCAAGTTGGGTACGGCTGTTATGTCCGCCATGAAGGGATTGCAGATAGTAGGCGAAGGACTTCAGTCAACTTTACTTCTTAACGATGGGAACAAAATGCCAATGTTTGGTCTCGGTGTTTTCGAAGCCAAACCAGGAGATGAAACAGAAAATGCAGTGATTGTAGCACTGAAAAATGGCTATCGCATGATAGACACTGCTGCCTATTATGGGTTAGTACACAACGGGATCCGTCAGTCCGACAATTGAGTTTACTATTTCACATAGGGGAAAAGCTAAACAGCATTCCACGACATTAGTGTTGGTTTGAACTCGCAAAATTTGCATTTACTGTATGCTTATTTAACGTATTGTTTGCTCATTCACCACCATAAGTTTATTTCGTTACAGTAAGTCGCTTTAGAACAGTTTCTATTTTTCTGTCTCACTAATCACTTTAAAATATTCGTGTTATAATTGGGAGCAGCTTTGTAAACTATATTTTTAAGTTGGTCAATGTAAATGTTAGAAACAGAGTGCTCCTCATGTTGAGTGTGTGACTGGAATCGACCCCTCAATTGTCTGATTACCGGTCAGATGCTTTACCCACTGAGCTATAGAAACTCGCATGGGGAGTTAATTAATTCTCGAGTCCTTCTCAATTCCAGCTCGAAGAAAACTTTCTTTCTAACTTCATAATTAAGTTTTAAACTTCAACATTATACTGTCTTTGCTCTGAACAAGTCCATTTTTTGAAGGATTGGGTCTATTTAACATTTAGACCTCGAGGAGTCAATAAGGCCGAGAGGTCTAATTGTTTTAGTATAAACCTACTGTTTGGTCAAAAAGGATGTACAAATTAAAATATCGATGAAATCCTCTGATATTATAGCAAAACGGGGCTCATTACTATT
>JANCMA020091428.1:0-25467 GCA_024336925.2 Zoanthus solanderi | reverse complement strand
CATCAACGAAGTAGATTGACAAATTGTTTGAACGGCGGGAAAAGTTCATATCAATCACACGTGATGATATAAAAATCATGCGCTCTGATTGGCTGTTTTTGATATCATCACGTGTGATTGATATAGGTGGCTGATACGTTCTATACTTTATCGATCTACTATGTAAATATCGAAGTAAGTATATGATAAACTGAAAAATCTTAGTGTTTGAAAACCATTCGAACATAAAGAATTTTCTTGTAACATTTTGTTTTGTTTTTTTAAACATTTTTATCACTTCTGACACTTGTCAGATAAAATGTCTTTGATAAAATTAATAATCCGCTGTTTGTTCACTGAAAATGTTTCGTGCTGTGATTGGCTCACACAAAATCTATTGTTATATTATCTTACATCCAGGTCGAGATTTTTTCTCCCTGCTTTCTACACGTGCATCGGCTCTATGATGCTGCCGCCTCGCAAGGCTCGCGTCTTCGCTAGCCTGGCTCGTTGGCAATTACGAAGTGGCTAGTTACCGTGTAAGAAAAAGTTTAATTTTACGGTTTTTTCGGCTTCTTGGCAAAATAGCAAAATTGAATTCTTGACAAAAGATATATCCGCAAATATCAAGTTCATTAAAACAAAAATTTTTCCACTTTTCAAAAATTTCACTTGCATTGGTATTTTCTTGAAGACGAAGCTAAAACCTACTGCTGAGTAACTTTATGTTATTGAAATACACGCAATTAATACTTTGAACGAATGATATTGCAGAGCAGTACAACAAGGTCTCGAGCGTTTGTTATAATGAAACCTCGATTTAACGAACTACCACAGGACCGAGGAAATGCGTGTTGTATTGAGGCTTCATTAAATCGAGGTTCTTTCCTTTACTATAACTTTAGCAGGGCTGAAAAATTCACTTTGTAATATCGAGGATTTCGTTAAATGGAGGTTCGTTAAATAGATGTTCGTTAAATAGAGGTTTCACTGTAATTGGGCGAGACAAATATTCATTGTTAGTAGAAAAATACACAAAAATACTTGTTTATACATCTTCAATTTGAGAAAGTCAATTACCTATTTTTCAACTGAACGATTGATTTGTTAGCCGCTGCGTAACCGTTGTCTGCCATATTCGCGCGACTGGAACACTTTTTGAAAGTAAGTTAAAGTAATGCCAAGCTAATTTAAAGAAGTCCCTATATCGCAATTTTTTTAATCTTTAAGATGAAAACTATTGACATCTATGAACTCAAAATTCGAATAACCAAAGAAAAATTCCGCACCAAAGTATACTTTTAAATCAAAAGAAGTTTGGACTTTAAATTTTGACTGAGCGGTAGGGGACTGGTACCTGTGATGTAGCAGCAGTAAGATATCCTTCGCTGTCATTAATGTTTTACAAGCAAAAACGTGGTAAAGTACTTAAAACTGAATTTCTCTGTTTTTCGCCATGTTTTAAACCGTAAACGAAGAAATTGTTGTGTTGACAGTGTTAATATTCAACCGAAAGCTGCACAAGTACCTTCTTCTACGTCATCACACCAGGACTTCATAATGGAGTGAATGCTCGGTCAAAAACGACAGCTGTACCAAAACTGTCTTATTTTCACGTTTCCAAACTCAAAAACCGTAACAGGAACCGCAAAAAGCTGTTTAATTTTTGAAATTGAGTATTACTAAAGGGTTCTACTTTTCATCTAAATGATAAAAAAATAAGCGATATACTTTAAGTTAAAAAGCATTTAGAGTGTTAGATCTAAAACTAACTGATGATTTTTTTGTTTAGGTACTTTGCCTTAACCTTTACGATTATGATCAACTTTGCCAGTTTTATGCTGGGAAAAATGTTTCGAAATCCGCTGACAGGCCATTCCTTGGTTGGTATAGGAGGGACTGTGTGCGTGGCAATGGGGATCGCCGCAGGTTTTGGTCTCTCGATGTTTGCGCAGACTCCATTTGTAAGAATCGTCGGAGTTCTACCGTACCTTGTAGTAGGCGTTGCTATTGATGACATGTTTATTATCTTAGATTATCTAGATAAGCAACCACGTGATTTGTCGGTTATAGAAACCGTGACACAGGTTATGTCTCATACAGGGACCACGATCACCATGACAACCATAACAGATCTGGTGGCTTTTGCTGTGAGTACATCGTCTCGGTTTCCCTCTATTAAGTATTTTTGCATCTACGCCGCACTGACTATAACCTTTGCCTACTTGCTTATGGTTACCGTGTTTGTCGCCTTCCTGACGTTTGAAGTAAGAAGAATCAAAGCCAACAGACGCAATTGTCTTCCACTCTGTTTTGCACCACCACCTAAAAATGGGAGAGCATGGGACGAGCCTACTCAGCCAGTTTCAAGTAAAATGATGGAAGCCTGGGGAAACTTTCTAATGAAACGCGGCTCGAAGGCCGCAGTCATTTTTTTATCATTGGCCTTACTCGGGGCAGGTATTTACGGAACAATCAACATAAATGAAAATTTCAACAGAAGTCTTCTCGTGAAGGATAACTCACCATACAAATCTTTTCTTAGAATAAGGGAGCAATATTTTGATCGTGCTATTGAGGTCAGTGTAGTGGTAGACGGAAACATTAACTATAAAAGTAGCGAGGTGCAGTTAGCTCTACAGCAGGTGACAAGCATAATTACCCAAAATAAACATTATAAAGAAGTAACAAGATCGTGGATCAAAGAATTTGTGAAATTCTGTAATCGCCATAATTTAACAACTACTGGCCCAAAGTTTATCCCAAATCTAAAGAGCTTCCTAGAAACTACAGCCTATTCGAACTTCCGTGAAGATATAAAACTCTCGCAAAATCAAGACCGTGTAATAGCTTCGCGTATTATTGGCTATATAAAAGGTAATGTCAAAACTATTTATTTTTTATCTAGTTTACAAACGCAACAGAGTACTAAAGTGATGACGTCACAGAATTTTGGTTTGTGAAATCACTAATTTGGTTGTAATATTCAGAAACAACAAGATGAAACATGTCTCAGTGCCAAAATTTAGCATTTTGCCATCAATCAGGGATAAGATATTGCCACGTTTATGCCCTGATGACTCCAAACAAATCCATCTAAAAATGGCTTGGTTCCTAACGTTAAGAACCAAGCCATTTTTAGAAGGATTTGTATGGAGTCATCAGAGCATAACTGTGGTAATATCTTGCCGACAATGTGCACTAACATGCTAATTTTTGGCAAGGATACATTTTTAGTCTAAATCTTTCGGATGATCTCAACAAATCCCATAAAATCACAAAAATTTTCATTTTTGTGACGTCACACTATACTACTCTATGACTATAGCAAAGTATTTACTTAATAAGATAATCAATACTATAATTACCATTAGAATAAAATAGATAAGCAAGTGGAGATATGGATGAACTTTTTCATCGTTTTAAAAATTATTTCTTATCACATTACCCTTGTCCTTGACCACAAAAACGATTGCGATTTTCAACACCACACCGATTGTTAATCTGTTATGTTGATGTCGATGGCAGTGAAGCACTTGATATGATTTAATTCTGGCCTTCTTGTGTTGTAAAGCCCATCTAACAACCTTCCCGGCCGAGCACGCCCAACAACATTTTCTCATCAGTTGAGCAACGACGAATTTTAATATTCCTTTTTATTAAGAAATCATAAAAAAAAGAAAAATTCTAAGATTTCGAACTTTCTATGACTTTGATGAATTACAAACGGATGTACCATTGTTTCGTAAACCTATTATTCCCTACTTCTTTTACATGTAAAATTATCTCCAGTTCTTCAGTCCAACGTTTACAAATGTTTACAATTATCCCTTTATGTTTCAAACTCAATTTCGACTGTCAAATGCGATTTACTCGCGTAGATAACAGACAATCCTTTTTCGCATCAGTTTCAATCCATTTTCGAGCTAGTTGTTGTGCGGTCATCGGTTTCCGACAACTTTCGAGGAATTCCTACGATTTCTGAGGATGATGTTGAGGTTAAATTTGGTTGTCGAAAGTTTCGAAAAGAGTGGGGTGGTCAGGTGGTGAATGCGTGACAGCGGGTATATATAGGGGTCGTCAGGTGAGTCATCAATGGTCACTTTTTCACGGAGAGTTTGGTGAGAAGAAACATCAAAAAACGGTATCCAATCAGCTATCCCACCATCCTTTACCACCCCGACAACTATGGCCTCGACATTTTCTTCTACTTTGGTTTTGTATATGTGTTGTACTATCGTGCCACCCCTATCGTGGGACACGCGATCTCTTTCATAAAAACAGTCTCTTCGGTCTCTCTCACCGCAGTTTCTCAGACGTTGTCTTACAGATCAGACTATCTTAAAAATGGGCTTTTGAGAAGAAAAAACCACAGACACACACACACCCTTCCCAAACAAATAGAACATTATCTTCAAATCCCTCCCTGTTTTTTCTCTTACGTGACCCCCTGACCAAAGTCAACCGTCTCCTACTTTCGTTTTGTTACGTAACACCCCTTGACATTCCAAACCTCTTCGGAACTTCCAAATTGAGCTTACAAGCAATCTTCGGAACACCTTCGGAAATCGTTAAAAATTGTCGGAACCCTCGAAAGCCGAGGATCGCCTGATTGTGCTGCATACAGTTATCTTAATTCTAAACTGTTAAAGTGAGTTTGCAAGCGTGACGAACAAGTCAGTCAGTCAGCGTTGGCGTAACAGCCTTAATTACTTAATAAAATTTCATCTACCTAGAATATCTAATTTATATTATTATATATTTATATTCATTTTATGTCGCTGGTTTCTGCACATCTTGATCAGCTGTGGTGCTTATATCTCTTAAACTAAAAAAGCTAAAAAAGCTTGATTACTATTCGAGACCAAGAACAAACTATGGTATTTTTAACATTCGCTTTTAGGGTACTAAGGTTTGCAACTCAATTGATCACCACCTAAAATCAATGAATCTTGGACAATTCAAGAAGAAGTACAAAGAAGAAATGACTAAGAAAAACTAACAGCCTTATTGGCTTCTCTTTGCTCTCGATAAGTAATACGTATGTTTCTGTTTTTTTTTCTCTTTTTTTATTTATATATAATGTTTACCTCCGCTTCGCCGTAACATATGAAACTACAACTTCTTTGTGTCGGCCCCCTTACCAGATTAGTTTTTTAGTTATTTCAGGGGGCCAGTGCCACTGATTTATAATTTTTTTTTTTAAAAAAAAAAAAAAGAAAACTATAATATTGTACGTGAGAACATGGGGGTAAATAAATTGTTGTTGTTGTTGTTGTTGTTGTTGTTGAAAACATTTTCTTCGTTGGTTTATCAGGATCGGACTCCTCTGTGTTTCACCGAGATGCAATGCTCACGCTACGACGGGATCTATCTACCAAATCAGCGCTTGGTGCATATCCAATCGCCAAAGCCTTTATTTTCTTTGAACAGTACGCCATTATTATGAGTGAGACAATCCGTAATTTAATCGTGGCCGCACTCACAATCTTGGTAGTCACCAGTCCCTTTCTGGTTGACCTGCCAGTAACGTTTTTGGTATTTGTTAGTTTTGTAGCCCTAGTATTTGAGTTGTTCGGGCTGATGTATATATGGGATGTATCAATCAATTCAATTTCTATGATAAATCTGGTTATGGCAATTGGATTTGCAGTGGATTACAGTGCTCATATAGCTCATTCGTTTCTCAAGTCAAATGAAAAACTTCCTGAAGAGAGGGTTGTATGCTCACTGAAGAATATTGGAGCAAGTGTTTTCCTCGGAGGTTTGTATCACGCCATTAAAGGAGAACTGAATGCTAAAACTGACCTACTTTTGTTTGAATCTATTGGTATAGTAGATTAACGCTGTGAAGTTTTTTTTTTAATTAAAGTCAAATTACATTGAGAAATGAAATAAAGAAACTAAGAAAACTCTAGAAAAGGTTTGGTGCCGTGGTCGCAAATGAGATTGTCAGCGGTATGGTATGACGTAGTTACGACATTCAGAACTTAAATATGGCAATATACTTCTAAATCTTGCTATTTTTTGGGGGATCTATGTCTTATAAAGCTGTTTTTCTTTTATAGCAGCCAAAAGCCGCACAGTAACCATGTTTTTCCTCGTTTTAATCATTCTAGTATCGTAATCTACGTCATAAACAATCGCTGACATAACATATTGAGCCGCCGTTCAAATTTTGTCGATTCGTTGTACAAAACATTAAATGTTTTTGAACTGCTCGGCTAACAGCTTAAAAAAAACTTCATATAGTTGTTATATTATGCCTAAATGTTCAAACGATGAAAAGTCAATTTAGGGTTCAGTTCTCCTTCAACTATAGATATCTAAACCAACGCGTGAGTTGAAACTGAAAGAGACCGAATTGAAATAAGTTAAGGTTATAGAATTTTAATTGTGACCTTGCTGTTAAAGGTCAACAGTATTACGGGAACCGACCTCAGAAAAACTGATCAGAACCGCAAAGAGACTTACACCACTCAAACTGAGATATTTAGTTTTTAATTTTGAAAACTGAAAGAATACATTTTTTCTCAGCGTCAGTCCGTTGAAGTATTCTTATATTTGAAATCCTTACCATATTCAGTTGACGCCTGGCCTTCTCGCTTTCGAGCTCTTGATTCTTCCTAAAAAGTCAAGATTCAGTGTCATCTCCTGTTATCTAATCACTATCTATCGCAAATACTGCAATCTGATTGCCTGCCGTAGTTGCTTGTGATAGATAGTGATTCGGGACGTAAACAAGTAATGCAAAATGGAGTCCTTTTCCCGTTGTTCAGAAGTTTCGGAAGAGAAATTAAACGCTCTTATTCAAAAAGCAATCCCAGAAAAAACAGCAAGAAAATACCATTTAAAAAATATGTAAACGAACAAGACTTTAGGTAAACAATTAATTACAAAAACTAACTGCGCTAGAAGACAATGTTTCGTTACCATCCCGGCAACATCGTCAGGTCAGCTAAGAAACTTGGAAGCTATATGATAATACAGAAAAAAACAACGCAGTCTAAGACTGCATGTGGCTAGTACAAGCATAAAAAGTAATACGCATTCTGGGACTGCATGCACTCTCTCCTATATTTAGCAAAAATAGCAGTATTGAAATATAATGAGAACTTTGGTGACGAAGAACTGAATACGCATGTGCAACTAAAATATTGTGCTTCCGAAGTTTTATTTTGTTTGTTGATGCATTTTTAAATACTCATTTTAGTGTACAATCTCGTAGTCTTCGTCCCCTAGTGCGCATGCCGGCTTAAGAAGAAGAGCGACTCTCGAAAGTTCCGTGTGAGGAGGGGTTTTCACTGGTTTACGAAAAACAATTCAAATCACCGGAAATAGCCAAACACCAGCGAAGCCAATAACGATTTGATTACTTTCGACTCAAAATCAAAACATGCATGTTGCACGTCATCTACAATTTACTTCGGAAGAACAAGTTCTTTAAGAATTTCGTAATCCCGACGAAGAACTGTTTTGCAGTCTATTCTACAAACAGCAGTTTCTGCCATTAGTTCATAATAAACTCTGGCTCGTGTTCTATTTGTTAAATAAAAATGTAAGGCTTGTGATTTCCTTAGGTAATATAGATTATAATTTAGGGCCCATGTAGGTAATATAGATAGGGCCCATGTAGGTAATATAGATAGGGCCCATGTAGGTAATATAGATAGGGCCCATGTATCTGATGGAGTGTTTTCTATATTATACGATATTTAATCTGGGCTAAACTATTTGACTATTATTATTCTTCTAACGTATACTATGAAACAAAGTTACCCAGGGCAGGGGGCCGGGGGTCCAGAAATTTGAGAAAAAGAGAGCGCACCTCTCCAATATTGTACCGTCCCCCCCCCCCCTCAACTAGCACTCAAACCAATCCAAAATCCATGACAAACTCTCAGTAAATGATTTAAACAATTGTACGAAAGTAACTTGGCACGTGCCTAAGCTGTAAAGCAGATTACGTCGGAGAAACAATCAGAGCACGAAAATCCAAATCACAACTCTGAGCCGGCCCAACACATTGCCCAAAACAAAGAACATAGTTTCGAATAGATGGATCAAAACACTGCTAAACAATGGAAATTACGGAAAGTCAAAGAATCTATTTACATTGCAAATTTAAAACCAAGTTTTAATAAACTGTTAAAATCTTTTGAACTACGTTTATTCCCAAGAAGAATTACATGACAGCTTTTGTCAGTATATGTATTTATTTTAAATGTAATCTTCTTAAAACCACAGTTCTTTAAACCTGATGATGTTCAAGTCGACCGAAAACGTTTGTTATTTTAACATTTTTAACATTTATAGCCAAAAATTTTCAAATATTTTAAATGGAGAATTCAATTTTATACCTACGTCGAGATTTTTCAGTAATTTGATATTGATTTTGCCGTTGTTCCATAATCCGCACAACAGTTTTTGGAAGCTGCTGCTTCACAAATTGGTAGTGCGGCCGTGTTAAAAAAATATGGCATATTTCGCAAGAACTGGGGCGAGTTTCAAAGTTTTCTCAATCGGTAATCTGGCAACATCACATGAAAGATCACGTTAAGAGTTGTCATTTGACCAAATTTAATGCTTTTACGGTTAACAGAGACCAAGTTATGGACCTTGGTTCCAGATCCATACAAACGTATCTACTGTTGAGACAGCGTCATCAAAAACCATGTAAAATCTTAAATCTTTTTATGATTTCTGTGATTTCTATTAAAAATGAGCAAGCATGCGTGATTTTTATCTCAGCTTCTTAGTGTGTGAATGACGAAATTTTAAAGTTTACACAAAACTAGTAAAACATTTTAAGAAGTTGTATGGTTTTTGGGGACGCTATCTCAACAAAAAGGACAAGAGGGGAACAGACCCCTATACCTCTACCCTAAATTTAGGGGGTGGAATTAAGATTAACCTTGTATATCGATTAAAATCATCTAAGAAATACGGAATATTTGAATTAAAAAACATGGAACACAGACGATCTTGGACAAATATTGAGGAAAATGGGAAGATTTGATTAACAAAGCAAGGAACACGGAATATCTAAAACTGAAATATTCTGCTTCTAATATTCCAACTAAATTCGCCCTTGCTACCTTATGGCGTCTCGCTCCAGTTTCAGCTGCTCCTCTTTGGCCTCCAGAATCTGAATCTTGTCTCTCAGGTCATTTATTTCAAGCTTGTATTTCTTTTGTTTCTGCAAAAAACAAAAATATTGCAATAGCGTAAGACATTATAAACGCATGAACTAATCACGCTTTGTAACTTTTCAACAGGTAAATTATTGCTTTCTCCAGATCGGCTTCAATAGCATACAACTTTAGTATATTAGGGGATACGTTATGACGTCATTGTTTATAATCTGCTTCATTAGCATACAAGTTTAGTATAAAAGGGATAATTTTTGACGTTGTTGTTTGCAACCTGCCTTGTTAGCATAAAACTCAATGTAACGAAGGAACAAAGATAAACAAGATTTTGGTTTTATTTGATACATGGAGGCTCTAAAAATATATTGTGGTTCTAAACTACTCAAAACAGCTGGTGGCAAACCATTTTTGCCATCATGTCTCAGGAGCAGTACTTAATGCTTGCTACATTATGAATATCGGCGCAGGCGGTTATCCTTATAGTTTCTTCCTTTAATCTTCTTTTAACCGCTTTGAAATAGTCTTCTTCGTTTTGGTGTCCTCACCACAAACGATTCGGAACAGAAGTTCCCCCTTTAGCTGAAGAGGGAACTTCTGTTCCTAAACGTTTGTGGTGAGGACACCAAAAAGAAAAAGACAGTATTTCAGAGCGGTTAAAAGAAGATTAAAGGAAGAAACTATGAGCTAGGACCCTTGGCTAGGTTGCTTAAAGGTAAGTTAGATTTAACCGCAGAAATTTCTTCTTTAAGGAAAAGGTTGCAGTTCTAATTTAAAATATTGTTCAGATTTTCTAGGAAACCTTGTTAGTCCCAAAAAATTGGTCAAACCCATCTCTGTAAAGGTTAGAAACAAGATCATGGGTTAAAGATTTAGCTCTGGGTTTGTGCTAATCGGCTTTTGAACAACTGACCCATTGGCTGTAGAATCCGTAGGTATTTATGAAACGCTACACACAGCTGTTTGTTTGCTTCTAGTGCGAAAACAAAACGCCAGCCATCTTCGCAATCTACACTGCAACAGAGATGGCAAGGAAGCAAGTTTTCTGTGAGAACTTTAGAAGGCCACAACGACCTCGTTTGTTCCACTGACTGTTGGCGGTCTACTCTGATTTCAGGAAGGTAATGCTTGGTTAATGAAAGTACAATTTGGGCAATATGTTTACTTATTCTTGAATAAGACTTTTTTTTCTTGTAAAATTCACAATAAAATGGATAATAATAAAAAAGACTACTTACTGACAGGATTGTGAAGAGAGCCGGTCTTAATCACGAATCACGCATTAATTAATTGTTAATGACTGGATGTGTTTTGTTTATAAGACACCCACGCGCTGGTGACACAATCAAAGAGAAATTTGTATAATGCGCGGGCTCAAGAAATATCATTTTGATTCATATATTCAGTAGTTTGAATATATTGAAGACTCGGCCATTTTCAAGCCATGAGTTTAAACCAAGAAACAAAGGTTTAATTTATAACCCGGTTAGCTACAGCTAGATAAACCATAATCACGTGATCGATTTTGACCAATGGCGCGCGTAATTTTTATAATGTACGAAGATTGTTTATTAACTAATTAAAATCTTACACATCACAACAAGCCATTGTGCTTATCACGCATCATGTTAGCAGTAAAATGCACAGATCACAGATCATCAGTTTTATCACAAATCACGCGGCAATTTTTAGGCCAATCACGCATCACGCAAAACCTTTTCACCGCCTTGCACTTATGCTCGTCGGATAATTGAAGCCGTTAAACGCCATGGGAAGCCCAGACAATCACTAAATACTACAGGACGTCCAGGGTAATCACTCGAAGTCAGAGGAAAATCAGAATAATTACTAGACACCACAGAAAGCTCGCAAATATTTTTTTAAGTATCTAAGTTTTAGCTTAAAAAATATGCAACAGTTTGCCACTTCAGTAGTGATTTCTTTATAGTAATCATTGATCTACAAGCCACAAATAATTAACATTAAAACTTAGGCTCACTTAGTTCCCTCTATAAAAGTGATTTCCTAATTACACTTCTTCTTTTTTGGCTTCAGTTAAATTCTTTGTCTATCTGCGGTATTCCCAGGCTCATAATATTTGATATTACTGTATTTCATTATTATAACCGCCGCCAGGTTAGGCTAGTTGGTAAGGTGCAAGTCTACCGTGCGGGAGGCTCGGATTTGATTCCCGGCTGGACCAACATTCAGGGTCTTAAAATTTAATTAAGAAGAAGGTGCTAGTTTTTCTTATATTTGCAAATGATTAGACCTCCGCGTCTTCTCGGATAAGGACTTTAAACCTTAGGCCCCCGGAGACTTCTGTGTTTATATTCAGTACAGTTGGCTTTTAGCTGATGGTTTATTTACTGCTCTCAAACACCTTACTTCGCGAAGTGCCAGAAGACTCTTTCTTGAAGCCAAGTAAACTAAGCCATTTTTTTCTCATTTGAGAAAACATTTTTTCAAAGTTTCCATACAAAGTTTTTGTCATCGTTTTACTTGATATCATTGGCGTAGAAAACTTCCCACTGCCTTTCAGCAAATCATAATCCAGAATTACCATGTGTAATTTGCACCGGTGTTACACTTGAACTGTACTGCTCTCAGCCATTCAGAATTGAGTGATCTTTTCATGTATATATTAAATATTACCTGAAGAACTAAGACTTTAGCCTGAAGTAAAATATCTATAAACAGTTGAAAACATGACTTAAGCTCTTAACATTTAAGAAATAAAACATGTTTTCCGTGCCTTCATAGCCTGGTGAAAACCGAGGCGAAGGTTTGGGAGAATTCGAGAGCAGATCATTGAAAACCCGAGACGCAGTCGAGGGTTTTCACCTGCTCGAGAGTTCTCACAAACTTTGCCGAGGTTTTCAACAGGCTATGGAGACACGGAAAACATGCTTTATTTCTTTTATAAAATTATTATTTTCATTGTTAACAAAGAGAAAGACGATTTACGAAGCGCGTATTGTGAATTCTCACAACTCGGAGACAGTAACTCCACACTGCTCACGCCATTTTCGTGCTTCGTAGTGCTATGTATGAAAACACACTTGTAGCTAGACCAATCAAAACGCACGTACTATCCAAATTTTTTTAAAAATAAAGTTAATACAACAAAATACATTATAGTAGGCAAAACGTGGTTTAAGAACAGTTCGACCCGTGAGAATGGAAGTAAATATCAAAATTAATATGTTGCGACATTACAAGAAACTGAAAGTTTTTGTTATTCGGGCAACATTTAATAGTTATGGGCTAGTACTAAACGATGTTTATATGCCTTTAACATCTTCACTGAAGGTAAATGAATTTTACGACGTATAACAAACTCGTTAATATCATGTATTTATTTATTTATTTATTGCACGGCCAGTCATTTATTATAATGTTAAACTATCGGTTTATGGCACGGCCAGTCATTTATTATAATGTTAAACTATCGGTTTATGGCACGGCCGGTCATTTATTATAATGTTAAACTATCGGTTTATGAATGATTTTTCGTAACACTGCGCAATACCAATTCAGTGTACTGATAGCTCAAGATTTGCGTGATACGATTGTTTGTATCTTTGGTACAAATACAAATTCCAAATCTACCTTAAAACCGTTTCCGAAAAAAGATTTCTTAGTTGAAAACTATGAAAACAATTTTTCCAGTGAGAATTTTTTGGTGACTAAAGATGCCAGTTTGGTGTTAAATACCTGCAGTTTTAATTTGATTTTTAAAAATCCAGAAAAGTTTAAACAAGCAGGAAGAAGCCAAAGTGATATGGTTCTAGCTTCTGGGCTAGTAAAACGGATTACAGCTGTATATGTAGTTTAAATTCCTGCTGTTTTATAGAAGAAGGAATGAAAACTCGACAATATGTTTTTCTTCAGAGTTCAGTACTTTACTTGGGTCTAACCAGTTGAATCTTTTATCGTAGTAAGTTACTGTTTTGTCACTCCAATCGGTGTACTGTAGAAGTGTAATGGTTGTGGGAATCATTTACTTTTTATATTACTTATTTACGAGAAAAAGAAATACATCTCGGGTAGTGTACCAGTTGACAGGTTTTTTTTCCTGCGGAAAGAGTATTTTAAAAACGACGGGCAGGCTACTTCGTTTACTATTTTGATACATATAAAATGATCGTGAGAGCTTAATTACATTCTTTTTTTATACATGAATATTGTTGTTCTGGTCTAGACTTAGTATTCTTATTTTTTTGCCGACTTTAGGTTGAAAACATTCTGTTATTGTGACCAAACTTCCCAGCGATAAAGCCTGTTATGATACACAAATCTTGATTTGCATCTAACAAACGGCTAATAATGCTTTTGTTTTGGTTGCTCGTGTAGCAAAGGCAGGTTTTTCGTACCGTTGGCTAGATTTGCCATTGAGAGAATAAAACATTTTTTTTAAAAATATATTTGAAATGTATTTTCAGATTTTAAACATTCACAAGTATATATCTTTTTTGAAATCTCAGCCTCAAGTTTATTCTTAAATTATACATAAAATTATCTAAATGTCAAGCCCGATTTAAAAAAAACTTTCTTTTAGAAATAGCATGTACAGTAAAGACCATGCAAAAAAGTAACGATTCAAAATCATAGACTACAAATTAAAGCTTGTAGTACTTGGATTGAGCTAGTTTTAGTCATTGCATATAGTGACTGTTTGGTCTCGTTGGATACTGTTAAACAATACAGATACAAACTGGCCCTACAGAAAGATAGTCAAGACAAGTATGTAGTGTTCATGGCAAGTATCGTGGCTGGGACAACTGTTAATGCGCATGTCCAAAACTGACATATACTCCCACTGGCTATTGCGTTGTTTGTTAGTGTTTTGCGGTTTTTGAACCGGTATTTTTGTTTAAATATAAGTTGCATTAATAATTTAAATCAAAGAAACAGTGCCCTGGCATGTTTGACGACCACTCAAACCTTGTTAAAGGAGAATGAATGAAAATCACCGGTACAGTTTCATGAAGTTGACAACGTGTGTTTCTTAGGAGAGGTAAAACTTGACTGGGTTCTGACTGCATTCACGCAAAATTTCCCCCGATGACATCGAGCTATTGTTTTGGTTCCGTTCAAATTTATTTGCTTGCAGGTATTTTCAATGTAATGTCAGGCAGTTAGAATATATTGATTAATTAAGCAGAATAACAACGGAGCTGCAATTTCTTTTTTTTTCAGAGTTCTTCCTTGCTCGATGTTTCCACTTTCCACTAGGAAAAATTCGTAGGAATACAAAAAGCGAAGTTTCAGTTTAGTTTTCAACAGTTTATTGTATTTTTGCAACACAAATATATACATTTACAAAATTCAATTAGAAATTACTCTTTAAGGAGGCAAAGGAAGCCCACAAGAAACCAAGAGGCTTATACGGACGTGGGCTCCCTTTAAATAAAGATTGATTACATCAAAAGGACGTGCTATTTAACAATATATAACATAAAGTATGATTAAGATAAAAAAGCAAGCACACAGACAGGACAAGCACAAGGACGCAACAAAGCAGCAAGTTACGATTCTAGTGAAGTGTCGGATTCAAAAGAGATTGCTGACCAGTTTTGTAATTTTTTTTTATCAACATTGGACCTAGCCTAGCCAGTAAAATCCCTAGGTCTCAAAATTCGTTTTCTAATTTTTTGCCGGAAAGACTAGCTAAAACCATTTTTCTTGAGCTGGTAAATGATCAAGAAATTCTTGATATTTGTAGTAGGTTTCGTTCAGGTGCTGCCCTGGGTTATGACAAAATATCAATGGGAGCGATTGAAGAGAGCATCAATTATATTATTGGTCCCCTAGGACATATTTTCAATCTGTCAATTACTACCGGTATAGTGCCTGACGAGAGTAGTGCTACCGGGAGTTCCGCAACAATTTTCGCGGAATTTTTGGTTGCCATAGCAACCGATCAGCTGATCGATCAGCTGATGGCGGGAAAAATGACGTCATCACGGTCCAAAAAAACGAATAAAAACCGGGTGGGAAGAGAGGAAAACGTCGTGAGACTTGTGCGGTTGTCTCCTTAGCACTACGGGCAGAGCGGTGGACTTTTAATCCATAGGATGCGGGTTCGAGTCCCGTAGGAGACATTCGTTTTTTGACAACTGGTGATGGAATGGAGCGCAAACGGTAGCAAGAGAAAGCGAACGAAAGAAAAAGAAAAAACTTGGTGTTCAAAAATGAAAAAGAGCCAAGCGGATCCAGCTACGCTATTAACCAAGTCCCCGAGTGGGAACGTCCTCCCAAAGGATGGAAACGACCCCCCAAAGGCCACCGTTATAGAGACCCCACTTGCTTGTGTTGGGATTTTAGCGACGCCAATCCTGCCAAATTTCCCGAATGGTGTTTGTTTACTGCGGCAGGAGAATTGTTCGATGGGTGCTGGTGCATGTGGAAAGACTATCCCGATTGAGCTGAAGGAAGAACAAGAGGATGTGTTAGGCTATTGCCGCGCCTGGAAGATTGAAAACACTGAGCAGTTTTGGAAACGGTGGATAATTCATCCTCACCAAAGAATACGTATGGACATTTTTGGAGAATTAGCCAGCTTTCAATCGCGAGAAGCCTACACGTTAGAGCATCAAGTGAATTGGGTGGTGAACATGTGGTTGCACACCCAGAAAAGCGAAGACCAGCGACAAAAGCCTTTTGTAAGGTTGTGCGAGGCCGTACGCTATCTGGAACAAGAAAAAATCATCGCGTTACAAGACAACATATGAGTCTATAAAAAATATATTTTATTTACAATAAAAAACATTTGAAAAAAAGAGTCCATGTTCAATAAGTTAAAGTCCATATTTACAATTAAAAAGTGTCCATCCTTACGACAGCAGGAGAGCCAATAGATCCGGGTCGACATGATGGTAGCCATAAGGGTAGGTGAGGAAAGGGTCGGGATGGTCGGCGGACGGAAAGACACGCTTGTTGGCCACGAGACGATACCTTTTGTGCCGAGGCAACGTGAACAGTTCGTAGGTCTTGGTGTTGCGCACGATCTTGGTACGTTCGTGGACGCGAAGCGTCCGCACTTGTCCCTGGTCGAGGGGTCGCAACACTTCATTCTTGACGTTATTGATCATTACGTCCAAGTTCAATTGTTGCGATTCTTCACGATTCAAAGTAAATCCTTGCACTTTCGTTTCGACAGTTCCTCTTGCCGTCTTGTACCCGTAGTTCTTGGGCCCGCCCGAGCAGAATTCCACGATGTGTTCCCCCTTTAAATCGCCCTTAAACTCCCTAAGGTACTTTCTCAAAGGAGGTTGGTACTGCTCTTCTTCGTCTTGCCTAAAGATTATCGAATCGGTGCCAAAGTACACCACGCGCTGGTCCAAACGTTCCAATTCGACACCTCTTCGACACCTCCCACTTCTGCTTTCGTTGATTTGGTCCTTACCATACAGAGCATCATCACGCTTGCACCCAGAGCACCGAACACTGCTCTCGTCTGCAGACAAGATGCCCTGACTTTCTGGATGTCCGATGCGTTTCCCGGACGTCTTTCGCCCTCACCGCTTGATCTCCTTCTCTGGTCCGACCTGTCAGTTGAAGCACACTATTCATATCCGTGCTGAAAAGCCAGCCATTTACCACCGTTTGCTCAACCGTGCGGCGTTCTAAGCCCGATTCCTCAAAACCCGATTAGTGTTAACCCAGGGTTAACTTTTTAATCCATGTTCCTGTTCCCTACCTTCTATAGTTTGCTTTGAGCTGGAATTTCGGAGTTAACATGTTTCTTTGATTGGTATAACTGAATAGTATTTTGTAAGCATCACAAAGCTTTACTTATGAAAAAATTACTCTTTGAATTGTGTCTTAATCCAGGATTAAGTTAATCGAAGTTTTGAGGAACCGGCCCAGAGCGCTGCACGGTTGAACATACGGTGGTATGTGGCTTGCTTTTCAGCAACCTGTCCCAGGGTTATGACAGCTACCCTGTTTTTGCCGATCACCTGCAACAGAAAAGAGATCTAGAAAAAAGCCGAAATGGAAGCAATCTCGTGCATCTGAAAATAGGCTCCATCCGGTTTATTAAATCCATTTCCTTCTTGTCGGTGGCGTTAGCCAATTTTGAGAATACGAAAATTTCACACAAATTAAGTGGGAATGGCCTAAGAATATCGTGAAACACAAGTAACTATTAAATTGAAGCAATAAGCACACTGTGTCACTGCCGGGGTTGTAAAGAGCAAATACGAACTAATAAACTGTTTGTTTTTCCAAAATCGTTTAATTTTTTTTGTTTAAAGTAACTGGGCGGTCCATTTTTATCACGATACGTATGACAGCATTTTGATTTGTCCGCAAAAACTTGATAGAAGGAGAACCATTAAAAGGTATTAATCTGTTCACTATTATAAAAGCAATGGCCTACTATCACTTTCAGAACTGAGTCAGCTATACAAAATGTTACTGCAAGGCAATTGTATTTGCTACAAGCAGTAGCGAGCCCCCGACTATTCTTAACAAATCGACCTCTTCGCATTTTACTGGGATACATTTCAGTGCACACGATGCATGCGCCCAGCGGTTGCCATCTATACAGTGGCGATGGAGAACCCGCAGTAAAAGTGCTCAGCGGTTGCCACTTAGCATAATTGACCTCACTGGTTGGAACGAAACCCTATTGTTCAATTTGATTAACTGTAAAGTAATTTTAACCTGGAACAGATTCTGTTCAACCTCGTTCCCAGGGCTTTTCCCTATGTCGTGTTGTGACCGCACCCACAACATAGGGAAGAACCCTGGGAACGAGGTTGGATTCTGTTGCATTTGGCACGTAAGAGTACGAAAAATGAAGAACATTAGACACAAAACAAATACGGTGCAAATTTCAAATATAGGACTCCACACTTCAATTTTATAAATATGGGATATGCTAAAAAAAACTACTAGTTAGAAACTACTAATGTAATTGTTTTTGCAGTTGCAATAAAATTCTCTATACCTAATACATATAACTCTTCATCAAAAGATATTAAACTATAACTGAAATCAATGCCTTGCAAAAAGCAAATTTCAATTTTGATAAAAGGTAGCCCAGTAAGTCGCCACCAAGGTGTCTTGTTATATTTAGCACGTAAGTTGATGTTGGGTGTTAGTTTTCCAATGTATAAAGCTATTTCTTACAAATTGTTTAAGTGGTTGGACTAAAAGTGACTCACCCAGCGATCTTTAGGGAAGATAATTGACGACCCCTCTCTCCGTTTTGCAATATCCGACTTCTATTCACTTACCTACTCCTCCTTGAATAAATTAAGTAAAATATCGTAATGAACGATAGCGTGAATACGCTGCACGAATTCAAAAAATGTTCAGTGACCTAAAACGACTTTCTTACGTCATTAATGACTGCAAACATGTCTACAAAGTGTTTGACAACGGTGTTACAAACTGCATTAACTGCGACGAACACTGCTACAAGTATTACAATTTGACAAATTGCGAAACTAACACAAATTTTGCGACATTACACTGTTTTTGGTCTTGTTCAGGATTTGTTTTAGAATAATGGTAAGCATATTGACGTTCTGTGTTAAAATCCCTTCCGCTTACCAAATACTGTGAAATCTTTGCCTTTCAACTACTGTGCAATTGAAGTTTTGCTAATTCCTGCCGGCTGTTGATTAAGGAAATGTTAGAGATTGTGTCATATCAACGTTCTTGAGCCCAATAATTCTTGCCATTGCCAAGCGGTATCTTGTACTTCGAATGCAGTATACATACGGGTTAATAGCCGAGTTGCACATTGACAAAACCTTGACCCACTTGAACCCCCTGAGGAATGTTTCACTGGTAGGGTGACTTCCAAGGATACCAGAAAACAGAATAAGTGGTAACCAGAAGAGAAGAAACACTCCAACAATTATAGCAATTGTTTTAGCTGCCTTCCGCTCACCTCTTTGATCGCGGGCTTCCTGCTGGGACTTAGGCTGCACGGCCACAATCTATGCAAAAGAGTTTAAGAACAAACTACGTCACTTGTCAAACATTACCATATTGAATTACTTTGTCACAGGTACTGATCTCAATTGCTAAATCATAAAATTACTAAAATTTAGAAATATGAGATATAGTGTTTTAACATTTTGTTACTAAATTACAAAAGTTGAGGATAACAGGCTAGGTGCATTTTTGTTGCCATTGCCAAACAATTATTATTATATAGCTCAAAATTGGATGTCTGGCAGGACGGCCCGTGCGATGTCCAACCAGTCACGTGGCAAATAAGTTGTGCAAGAGTCCTAATATGGCAACAACTACCAAACATATAGATTTGAGTTGCTTTTTCACGGAACTCGAACAAAATGGAGAAACGAGTGAGTACGGATTAATGTACATCGCGGGTAAACCCAAAAAGAAAATATTTTATCTACGAGGCTTCAACTGTGTTATGTTTTTACGAATTGAAAGAAAAATTTTAACTTCAACTGACGGACAAATTATTTGAGAGGAATAAGATAACACCAGGTATCGTGTTTAGCGGTAAGGTAGTGACTAGTGTTTATATAATTAAAATCATCAAAAAACTATTTTTTGATATTTTCTTGCTTTAGTCAATGAAAATCTTGTTTCAAAAAAGAGATTATCTTTACAAATTTGCAAACAATAAAGCAAAAGTTATTTTTAAATACGAATTTACAAATGGATGTCTCGTTTCAATTCACCGAAAACAAAATTAAAGATGCGAGACTGGTGTTGTTTACAAATTGACTCAAAACACGACCTCTGCTTGGGACGTTACTAAAACCAGGAATGGGGAATGGAGGAATGAGGATTGGGGAATGAACGTTTTTTTTGAAAGAAAAAGAAAAACGTTAAAAAGCTAACAAAAACGTTTTAAACATTTTTCTAACATAGCTGGCAAATTTGTGCTCCCTTTTTGCATGTCGTGAGCGTGCACCAAATCTGAACATATGCACGGGCGTGCTACTAAATGATGACGCGAGCAAGTTTGTACGCTCACGGAGTTGAGGATTTCTGATTTTCTAGAAAGCAGTAAAACATACTTTTTAATGGTCTATGGGTTCGTTTCACATGATTGAGTTTCCGTATCAAGCATGCGCGTTTTTCAGAAAATCCATTTAGAAGAATTGTGCATTCAATCAGTTGTTTTTTGTGTAAAACGATTTAAATTTACTGCATATGTTTATTTCTCCATTAAAATTTACTAGAAACACTGGTTTGCCGCTCGTGTGAAACAATAGAAAATAACATCAGGACTCCATACATTGCTGTGTGATTGGGGAACCTTAATACAAGATGGTCGGCTATGTTATAAAAGAAACGGTCCATGTTCTAGCTGTGGATCTATTGAGTTATTCATGCACTTGAAATGTTTGAAGAAGCTACTTTATTATGCCTGATGTGAAAGCTGCAGAAGACTTCTTGACGACTCTCAATAATTCCTATTCAGATATAAAGTTTACAATGGAGTTGGCTGTTGATAATAAAATCTCTTTTCTTGGAATGGACATCATTAAGAATGGAAATAAACTTGACACTAGTGTGTATAGAAAACCTACGAATACTGGATTGTTGTTGCATTTTGACAGTCACGTTGATAAACAGTATAAGTCGTGTTTAATTAAAACCATGATCTATAGAACCTATCGATTATCTTCCACATTAGAAGCTTTTAATAGTGAATGTGTTAAGCTTAGAGCTATTTTTCAAAATTAGGCTATCCTAATATCCTAATCGAATCGTGTTTTTCTAGCTTTTTTGATAATATTCATATAAAATCTAATGATGAAAATATTCATAGGGAGTCTAAGGGCGATAACGATGTCAGAACTGTTAGATTTTCTCTGCCAGAGTTCGGCGAATATGGTGAAGAAGCAGTTGAAATCATTGAGTTCTGGCATCGGTATTGAGATTCAACCTGTTTTTCACAGCAAACCTATTCAATCTATTCTTCGACTTAAGGACAATAAGCCTGATTTGGTTAACAATCAATGCGTTGTGTATCGATTTAAATGTGATCAGTGTGATGCTGATTATGTAGGTTTTACTACAAGACACTTACATCAACGCATTCAGGAGCATAGGTATTCTGCAATAGGAAAACATTTTGTAAATACTCATGGTAATATTAACACTTCTACTTTAAATAGTCAGTTCTCTGTTCTTAAGAAATGTCATACTAAGTTTGATTGTCTTTTATATGAGATGTTTTTCATTAAGGAACTCAAGCCCTCACTTAATACTCAAGAGGACAGCATTCGAGCTAAGCGTTTTACTTAATTATACATTTTATTGTTATATAGCATAACCTCATGCTTTATTTTTATTATATATTCGAATACTGTATTTTCATACTTTCATTGCTTGATAATGACTTGACAAAATCCCTTCTTCTGATGAATTCAAGGAACAAAATAAATGTCGTTATCAAAAAGTAAAACTTTCTATCCAAAAAACTGTATTACTCCAAGCTTTGATTTAAGCATGGTCTTTCCTAATAGTACGACATAGCACAAAACAACAATTCAATAGCCTGTTTGTCCCTAGAGCCCGGTTTCCATCTAATCGCTGGGATCGCAAGGATCACTGAAAAATTAGTTCAGCTGAGAACGAAAAAGAGCTTCGAGAAGGCCTGGGTCATACAACAAACTTTTGGCGGAAACATTTGAAGAAACATGGCGACTGAAATTGAAAGATTCGTGCTACAAGCTAGCTTGTTTCTTGTACTGACTCTCATATATCGGCAGATGAACTATGTTCCAAAGCCATATCAACCAAGACGAAAAAATAATGTTGATTGAATGCTGGAATATTTTGAGAAGCACGAGACTGTAGGACTAGTGCCAAATTAAAATGTAACTTTCGATCGCTGGGATCGCTGAAAGTGGTTTCCATTAAATTTTTGCTATGAATCTCAATTGCTATTAAATATCGCTGAAATAGAACCTGGTTCTAGGCCAGCGATTGTGATCGCTGCCGATTGCTCAGTTCATGAAGTTTGGTTCTTAAGTTTTCAGATAGCATGCGTATGCAACATGTACGCACCGAGTACCTTTTTGTTTTCTTATTATTTCGATAAAATATAAATGAGATAGGTATCGGCCTGTATTAAGCAAAATTAAAGAAATAATTACACCCTTTTTTATAAGCATACGGTAAATTTGGCCTTTTTATTCGAGCTTCAAATTATTCTTAAAATAGTATGCATAATTTAAAAACTGATACAGTGATTGCTTTGCAAATGATGACGCTCCAAATTTTTTAACTCAAGGATTTTTTCTTGTTTTTAGGACTTAATTTTTGTTTTGTTTTGTATACAGGGAATTTCCCTTTAAAATTTGATTCGAATTTTCGAATGGAATGATGAGCAGTATTTTGTGAGAATCATTTGTTTTGGCTCAGTGAAGTGAAACAGTGCGTGGTGTGTGATTATACAACCTTGATATTTTATTCACACACGGTGTTTTTCGCGTGGCTTGAAAATGGCCGATAAATTGAAACACTAAATATATGAGTCAAAATTATGTTATCGTTACTCAGAGTAAAGACTGAAGTTATTTTGAAATATCGTACCGACACACGTCGAAATTTTCGCGCCTTTTATTAAAACATTTTAAAATTTGCGTTGCTTATGGCCTGTCTCGCCGAAGTGAGAAAAGTCTTAAAATTACTTTGTAAGTTCTTCTATTCATTTATTGAATTATTGAATTTACGTCCTTAAGAACTGCTGAGTTCGTGTTTTGTTTACAAATACAGGCATTTGCTGGTCGAAAAAATAACGAAAAAATAACAATTTAATTGTTATGGCGTAGTTCAGAGAAAAGAATAGAAATAAAAAGCACTGTACATGAACTTTATAAAATAATTTTTGATACAACAGAAACTCCAAATCACGCCAGGCGAAAAACCTGTTCAAAGCGAATCAATCGCTTTTGTTTGCAGCGTCTTATAAAAAAGTTAACACAAGTTTGCAGTTTTAATATTATGAAAAACAGAAACACTCAATGGTCAACTGAACTGGCAATTGTCAATTTATGACTTAATCAACTCAAAGTTGATATATTCTTCTAAAGAAGGGATATCGCTCGAAGCGTCAGTTTACGGCGATGATTTAGTACGGTGTTTTGCCTTCTCGCTGATGCACTCTAAACGCTAGTCAACAAGTAACTGTCATCTTAACTGGTAACTTAACTGACAGCAAATAGTGTTGTGGTTATGAACCATCCAGGGATCCATATAAATTGAGTATCATGATCATTCAGACTATTACAACACTTACAATTCTGTATTTTGAGAAACCACAGAGTAAGAAAACGCTACAACTTACTAATATGAGGGTCCTGAAGGGGTAAAATAAGAATTGGGATTGGCAGGTTTTGCCCTGGGAAAATGGGGTTTCTAGCCATTGGGACTGGGATGGTCACTGGAGTGGGAAAAAATGTTAAAAATCAAAAATGGGATCGAATGGGATTTAAGATTTGCGAAGTGGGATTTGGAAAAAAATGAGCTAGGAAATGGGACTGATACCCCCTTCAGGACATTCTAATATGTTGTAACTTTCTGTGTGGTAACGTTATGAATGTCAAGGCCGTACCAAAGATTTTTTGTCTGCGGGGGCAAACTCCGCACACCTTTACAGGGGTCTCCAGTATACAGACAGGGTTTTTCTCGGTTTGACGTTTTGTTTTCAACCCTACCCAGAAGGTTGTCTCTAGCTCTAAGACCTTTAAAAAAAACAAACCACACTGATGCTTTTTTGTTTTAAATTGTCATGATTTATTATGGCATAAACACCTTTTTTAGTTTTCCTGGTGGAGACTACAGTCCCCCCCCCCCATCCCACCTCCCCCCTTCTTCCCCCGCTACGTACGGCCCTGATGGTATCGTTTCCGCCCTAACATGTGCCAATTATTATAGCAGTGCTAAAAGCATTTCAAATTGAAAGAGATGAAACTAAAATTAATTTAACAAAAGAAGAAGACAAGGAACAAAGCACCACAAAAAACATGAAATACTAGCTCCAAATTAAGTAACAAAACTTTAAACTAACCATGTTTGCATGTCTCTTGGCCACGCCAAATATGTAGACGTAGACTGTTATTGTTACCACTAGATTTATGGTGACGTACGCCCATAATACCATGCGGTTCATATCTTGAGGTATAGTGTAGACCAGCGCCAGTGCAAATGAAACAAACCACAAAACAGCAATTGCCATTATGGATCGATGAACAGTGATCAAAGTTACGTAACGAAGGGAAAATCTAATGGCGATCAGTCGGTCCAGCGTGACAGCTGTCATATTTGTAATAGAAGCAAGTAACGCAAGATGCGCAACAAAGCTGGAGGTCATATTAAAAGCATCGTGTGTTCTTTTGGTCTCAAGAGGGTAAACAAATGTTTCGTAAATCCGCATGGGTTGTACCATTGCAGTGACGAGAAGGTCGGCCAGTGATAGGCTTAAAATGAAGAAATCAGGGACGGTGTGAAGATATCTACTAGTTACCACGGCAGCTATTACAAGCACGTTACCAAGGGAACCAACAATGGCGGAAACAGAGCACAGTACGCATATACCAATGGCTTCCTCTGTGCTGATCCAGGTTTGTACAGAACTTCCGCATGTCTTATTGGCAAAACTGAAGTCTTCGCTGCAGTTTTCTACCATCTTAAAAGACTACCAATTTTTTCTCGTTGGTGTGCCTTGATAGTTAAAAGATGAAACAAAAGATTTATTTTAAATTATTTCCCTTTTATAAATGTTTGGTATGAAAAAAATAGCTTTTTGAAATAAACATTGCTTTGGTGTTAGAGATTGGACGGTTTCTGAGATTTCCTTCTCAAATTCCCCACTTTGGGAACCGAAATCAGTGGTTTTGTACCTTGAGGAGAAGTTTCCTTTCAGTAGGAAATTTTGCAACTTGCAGAATTATTAATAAGAGTTAAATCTTTCACATACAAAAATGCTTGGAAAGCGAAAACCCTTATTTTAAAGGTAATGAAATCAATGTTGCAACCCTTGGTAGAAAATTCATATTTTGGGACCTTTTTCCCGTACATTTAAAATCACCCAACCTTGGAATGTGATATTTCCCGATCTCAATCATGAAGGGTATGATCGAATTCGCCTCTACACTAAAACACACTTTTTTTCTAAAAGAGTGACTACTCCTCAAAATCCGTGAATCCGTGACCAGTTTGGGAGAAATCCGTTGATCCGCCAACCTGTTAATCCCTCCACCTAATCGAAACCCTAACCCTAACGAAACCTTAACCTAAACAAAGCTAGCTAAATCCTTTACGAGCCTAGTGGCCCATAGAGCCGGCGCTTATCTCCGGTTTCCGTAGTGTTAAGCGG